>CM039307.1:183306740-183534266 GCA_022316695.1 Camellia oleifera | reverse complement strand
AGATGTCTCGAAATGCGTGCCCATAGGCACGCAAACCGAGGAATGCGAAATGACATGCGAAATGCAATGATGGGCTTATACCAACATGGGAGAGCCTCAGCTCACTTACATAGGAGGCCAGAATGATGAAAGGAGGTGCCTCGAAATGCGTGTCCACTTGACACGCAAACTGAGGCAATGATGTGAAATGCAAATCGGAAGAAACGGAAGGTGCCTCGAAGTGCATGCCCACAGGCGCGCAAACCGAGGCGATGATGAGATGAGAATCGAATAAAACCGAAATGCCTCGAAGTGCGTGCCCACAGGCGCGCAAATCGAGGCGATGATGAAAGATGAAAATCGGATAAAACCGAAGTGCCTCGAAACGCGTGCCCACAGGCGCGCAAATCGAGGCGATGATATGAAAATTGGATAAGACCGAAGTGCCTCGAAACGCGTGCCCACAGGCGCGCAAATCGAGGCGATGATGAAATGCAATGAAATGACACACGGAATGCCGCGATGGACTTACACCAACATGGGAGAGCCTCAGCTCACTCACATAGGAGGCCGTCGGATAAAAACGAAGGTGACTCGAAATGCGTACCCGCGGGCACGCAAACCGAGGCAAAGCATTAAGGCACAAAATGTCATGCAAACATGCAACATGGAATTTCAGCAGCTACAAGAGGGGGAAAACAGCCCCGAAACACAACCAAAGCACACCCAAAGCGAGAAACGGTCCCGAAATGCGATAATATACACCCGAAATGGCCTATAGCCATGCTATACATGCAAAAAATGATCATGGCAGCAAGGACAGTAGCAAGGCAGTCCCAAATACGGCATATTTCAGTAACGATCATGGCCAAAAAGGAGACATAGATATGGCAACAAAATCATACAAGATTAATGGCCAAAAGAGCATTACAATGGGAGGTGGTATATACAAACACCAAATGGACAAACTTTCTTCTACAACATAAAAGAGGGCCCAAAAATAAGCATATATGCAGTTTATGGCAGCCTCTAAATCATAAGACAAACATGCTAGAAATGGAAGGCAAAATGGAGCCACAAAAGGGTATAACATAAGACATGCAATCTATACATCAAATGACCAAACCTTCTTCATGAAACATGTAAAGGGGGTCAAAATAAGACTAAAGCCAGTAGGGGTCGAAGTCCCAAAAACAAACACAAATAGGTCAAAATTTGCATACAAAATATGGCACACTTGGTGAAATTTGAAGGAGGTGGTAGATACAATGGCCAAATGAAGTTGAGCTCCTCTAAAATATTGTAGAGGAGCTCAAAATAAGCAAGAAAGCAGTATGGGTCGGACCCCTAAAAACCAACACAAATAGGTCAATTTTAGCATGCAAAAATGTGACAAACTTGGTGAATATTGAAGGAACTAGTATATAGAAATACCAAATGAAGTTGAGCCCTTCTACAATGTTGTAGAGGGGCTCAAAATGAGCACAAAAGCAGTAGGGGTCGGAGCCCCAATTCTCAACCAATTAGAGTATAAAAAAAGATCAAGAAAAAGCCCTAAAAGTTGGTTTTGAATACCTACCCTTGAAGACTTGTCTTTCTTTGCTTCTTGGCTTTGATTTGTAGCTTCTCAACCTCTGAAATTCACTTCCTAGCTGCTGGAATCAAAGTTGGAATGGTGAGGCTAGGTGTTGGTGAAGAGATCAAGCAAGACTTGAAACTTTTTTGAAGGTTTTGGCTATGGAGATTAGGGTTTTTGCTTAAGTGTTCTTGAAGACAAATTTTGTAACCTTGAGGAAGGAGCTGATGGTCCCTTTAAATAAGCAAAACAAGGTGTAAAAGGGGAGGGCAAAACATCCAAGCTTTCCCTCCCAAAATATCCCCCGGATGGGGGAGATATTTGGCAAAAATATCCGGACAGCTGTACTGAGCTGGAAAGGGGGAAGCAGGCCGGCCAGGTGGTTCTCTGCAAGGTGGCCGGCCGGCCACCCCACCTGGTCGGCCAGCCACTCAGCCTAGCCGACCGGCCACCCCAAAAAAATGGACTGAAGATTTTCTGGCCGACCACCATACCAAAGTGCCCTCCCATGTAAGTAGAACAAGGCCCCAAGGTTGGAATTGGGCAACACTGAACCATGAGTCACAACATAGAGCTGGAAGGAGAGGCCCAAAAATGAAACCAACAATTGCTGGCCGACCACCATACCAAAGTGTCCTCCCATATGTGTAGAACAAGGCCCCAAGGTTGGAATTTGGCAACATTGAACCAAGAGTCACAACATAGAGCTTGAAGGAGAGGCCCAAAAATGAAACCAACAATTGCTGGCCGACCACCATACCAAAGTGTCCTCCCATGTCCCCTGATCACAGATATGTAGCTTTGGTTGGAAGAAAATACCCCTAGGGTGTTCAACATTGGCCCGGAAGTGAGAAAAACGGGCTCCGGAGGAGCGAAACTGGTTATCTGGGATAATTGCTGGCCTCCCACCCCCCAGTGATCTTCCTGGTGTTGAAACAGAGGTACCTGCCAAGTTTGAACAAAAACTAATGAGAAATGAACGCTCGGAGCCAAAACCGAGCAATTCGGGATCCCGAAAATGAGCATCTGATGCCGGAAGTGGTGTTCAGCAGCGAAGTGGGTATCTGCGACTCCAGTGTCCCTCGGAATGTCAAAACAGAGGTACCTGCCAAAAATCAGAGAAAACTGATGCAAAATGAATGCTCGGGACCCAAACCGCGCGATTCGGGGTCCCGAAAACCGGCTACAGGCACCGAAAGTGGCATACGGCCACGAAGTGGGCATCAGGGGCCCTAGTGTTCCTCGGAATGCTAAAACAGAGGTCTCTGCCAAAAACCGGAGGAGACGGATGCGAAATGAATGCTCGGGACCAGAACCGCGCAGTTCGGGGTCCCGAAAATGGGCTGCCGGGCACCGGAAGTGGCATACGGCCATGAAGTGGGCATCAGGGGCCCGAGTGTCCCTCGGAACTATAAAACAGTGGTGCAAGCCAAAAAACCGGAGAACTCGGAGATGGTTGGGCGGTTCCGAGCCGAGGCACACGGCCTAACGGTCCCGAAAACCGGGAACCGGGCTCCGAAATGGGCAAAATGGCCTACGGCCACAAAAAGTAGCTCACGGCCACCGGGAGATAGTCTACAGGACCACTCCCTTCCCTCAGGAAAGAAAACAGAGAAAACCGAGTCTGATTCGCAAACCGAGACAAGGTAGAGAAGAGGGTTCGGAAGTCCGGAGGCAGGGCGCGCGGCCACGACTCTGAGACTTCGGAACGAGCACAGCATGCAACATCACCGAGCGCTCAATCGGTGACGTCTGAGTCTTAAGGTCGGTCAAAATGGGGTGTCTACACCACACTGAAAAGAATGGGATCACCTAGCTCTTCGCAACCTGCTGCGAACAGATGGCTTGCGTGCCATTGAAACAATTCCTATTTCTTCAGAAGACCTAGATGATTCCCTTGTTTGGCACTACACTAAATCTAGGATGTATGAAGTCTGAAGTGGTTATCAGATTGCAATTGGGGAACAACATTCCAACTCACAGACTGCCTCTTCTTCAGCCATGGTTTACAAGGATTTCTGGAAAATTATCTGGGGGCTGCCTATTCTGCCCAAGATTCGCAATTTTTGGTGGAGAGTGTCATGCCCCAAGTTTTATTACTTGAAATTATAACCAAAACCTTTAATACAAGTGCATTTAATTAACTACAATTATTATTACAAACATCTATTACATGGGGTAACAACAACAACATTCTTCTCTCGCGAATAATACAACAGTAATACATGTACAGAATTCACATTGAAATACACATGAATCTCTCATTTACAATAAGCATCTCTCATTTACACTATGACTAAATAATAGAAAATAAACTCTTCAATCCTCAATCCGGCGTTCCAAACTTTGTCCTTGAAAAATGGTTAAAATAATTGGGATGAACATGAAGTTCAGTAGGAATCTTCCCTAATTCTAAACAATATAGTCCTTAAATACATGAGATTATGAAGTGCTAAAGAGTGATATAAACATAAATTCTTTGTGCTCTTTAATATACTCAAATTACAATACATATAGGTAACACCATTCTCATAAAGAAAATTCTTGAAAACTTTTCAAAGAAAACCCTTTCATTTATTCTATATCAGTCAAATATATGTTTAAAAAAAAAGAGTCTTTTCAAGAATTCCTTGCTAACTTTATCTAGAATTATAAACATAGCAACGAGTCATATTCCTACATGTCACAACACATTATAACCCATTATAATCCACATAAAAGAACCCATACACTTCCATATATTCGATTTTGCCTAATCAAGATTACTCACTTTCCATTATCTCAAACCCATGTACAAATCTTATTATAGTCATTCCACACAGTCCAAATTGGACACCGGCTCCATTACCAAGCCTTAACATCATACCACACGCTTTACCGGTCACAAGCCATAAGGAACGCAGAACCTCACGCTTTACTGATCATAAGCCGAAAGAAACGCGGAACCTCACGCTTTACCGGTCACAAGCCAGAAGGAACGCGGAACCTTTACACATTTCATCAACCCACATGCTTTACCGGGCGCTACTCCGGAAAAAAGGCAGAACCTTTATTAAGCGCCACACTTTGCCAGCTCAAATACAGTGGGAAATGGACCCCAAGGCAACATTACAATCCATCAATTTCTTAAGTCATTACTCATTATGAATTATGGGCAAAGCCAACACATTCATTCAACATTTCCATTACTTATTAACTCAAGAACACGTACTCATTATTTTCCACCATTCTCTAGTATTCATCAAGTCATTCGTTGTTACAATCCCAACAAAACCAATAACAGTCATTATTTTTATCACAAAATTCATCTAATAACACATCCACTAAGAGTATTTGGCGCATTTTTAGGAGCATTCTCAATTCTTATATTTCAAAGGTCTTTTAATTTTTCCACAAAATTATCAAATCTTCATACTCAATTTCATAACAGAATTCACCATAAATTATCCCCAATTAATTAATTTAATTACTCATCTTAATTTCTTCAAAATAACATTTCTATACAATAGTTATTTTCTAACCATTATTCATCATAATTTATTCTCATCTTCTACAAAACATGAACTTAATTTCATAAATCAAATGTCAATTGAAGCTTTCTTTATTCCCAACATAGATTCGATAACTAGGGTTAAACATAAATTAGGGCTTTTTGCTATTTAACACAGCACCACATTCTCATGACCCAAACATTATATATTCCACTTAAATCATCAATTCAAATTCCATAAATCAAAAACCCTAGCTCTCTTCACATACCATTACTAAAAATCTCCTCAAAATGAGGGCTTTATGCAATAAAAAGTATCACCCATCTATTCACAAGACAATATTGAAGAGAAGCAAGGAAAATCCCTACCTTAAACAAGGAGAGAGAGAAACCCGAAGTTTCGACTTCAACGAAAACACGATCTGCTTGGATAGATTGAAAGCCCTTGGCACACTCTACAACCTTCCTCAAGGGACCTAGGTGAGAAGATGCTTCTAGATGAGTAGATCTACCAATCTAAGTGAGAAAAAGTTAGGTTTAGAGAGAGATGAGAGAGGCTCATGATTTAAGAGGAAAGGGGAGGAGAAAAGTGAAATCAAACCATGCTTGGGGTCTATTTATAGTAGTGGAGAAATAGCCCTAAGGTCAATAAAATAATAGGCCCAAAACCCCCCAACGGTAGGGCCCATTTGAACCCCCAAATCTGGAGAAAAAAAAAACACGCAGGGGTTGACCCTTTAGGTAGAAAAGACAATCTAGCACAATCAAGGGGGGTTGACCCTATTTTCCAGTAACCAACACACAAATTCTACAACATAAGAGGGTCGACCCTTCTCAGATTGATGGCGACCTTATAGAAAACCAGCAGAGGCACTAAGAATTCAAACATGTGTAACTCTCTCATTCGGACTCCGTTTTAGGTCGTTCTTGTGTCCAAATCGAAGCCCCGGAAACAAGCTTTCCAATGGTTCTAGCCTCACATTCAAATTCAAAGTATAGACGGAGAAAAGAGCTAAAGAGTGCAGGTTGGTCAAAAACGAAAACTCAAATTTGGGGCTTTTGATCTAATCTTGCCTAAATACCTTGTTAAGGCTTTAATCAAGGTTCCAAAAATCACCCAAGGGTCCGCAATTATAATATTTACGGTTCTTTTGCCAACCCATCAATACCAAGAGTTCGACAACCACACAAGTTTTAAGGTGACGAGCACCACTTCACACCAATCCGATACGTATTAAAATCCGAGCCACTACAGAGAGTGTGCTGCAATAAGCTCGCTACCAAAGAAAATCTGTTTCGTCGACGGTGTGCCTCGTCCCAGGATTGTCCTATCTGCGGCGCTGACTTAGAATCTGTTGAACACCTCCTTTTTTACTGTGCTTGGACTCGAGTGGTTTAGTTTGGGTGTGATCTGGGGCTCCTCACCAGACAAGGCTTTATCCCTTCAGCGAGGACTTGGACCCAATCCATCATTGAACACAGTGTGAACCTCAGGGACAGGAAAGCTATGATTAGTAAGGTAGCCACGATGGGATGGTTTATCTAGAAAGAGCACAATAAGTGGGTGTTCAATCAAAAGCCTGTGAATCCTTTGCACGTTATTAGTCAAGCTTCCTCCTTGTGGCGAGAGCTCAGTTTGGCACCTCCCCAGGGTGATGCCTCCTCTCACATCTCCCTTAGGACTGATAGTTCTTCTTGGACTCCGCCTCCTCAAGTCATACTGAAAGTCAATTGCGATGCCAGTCTCTCTCATGATGGACGAAAGTCCTCTGTTGTAGTGATTTTTAGGGACTGGACTGGTAAACTGGTTCATGGAATTGTAACCTTTGTAAGGTCGTCCTCTGTTTTTCAAGGCGAGGCGAGGGCAGTAAAGTTAGCATGCTCACTCCTTCAAATTCTTGGTCTGTTTCATGTCTAAGTGGAAAGCGATAACCAATCTGTCATTGAGTCAAGTGCCTCAAAACTAGTTTCTCCTTGGGAAAGCAGAGTGTGTTTCCATGACATTCGAGTAATGGGCAGCCGGTTATCTCTTACCTTTTCTTGGGTTCCCAGAACAACCAATCGTGTAGCCCATTGGCTGGCTAATGCTCACCTCAATGACCTCCTCCCCTTAGACTGGAAAAGAAACCTTCCTTCTGGTGTTAAGGCCCTTTTGGCCTCTGATATTTCTCTATAGCCTAAGGGCCTTTTCCAGTTCAAAAAAAAAAGAAGAAAAAGACGGCAATTTTTAATCGACAGTTTTTTTTTTAAAATTTATTTATTTATCACTGTGATTGGGTTAATTTGTGCACACTTTTACTAATTTCAGAATTCACGCTAAATGTTCCTTTCTAAAAAATTTCAAACAAAACTCATAGATATGGTCCTAATGATTTTATTTTATTTTTTATATTATTTTTTTATTTTTTTGAAGGAAAAAATTATGCTTCAATAACACCCAAGAGTTAATAGCATCTTTTAAAAGTTGAACATTGTAGACGTCCCTGAACGTCCCGAAGGGAAATCCCATTGTTTTGTTCATTTGGGCTTACTACAGTTCGAACTCAAATTGTCACGGTTCTTAATCTGAACCAAAGAGTCCAAATCTGGCAAATCATTTTGGAAAACAGATTTTTGTAAAGAAGTGTCAAACATGGACTGCTTTGCCAGATACAGAGTCGCCACCTAAATATTTTATTTTGGGGGAATTTAGGAAACCCTGACTCATTTGCCTAAGGCCACGCGTCCGTCATCACCAAAGTTGCCTTGGCTCGGGAACTTGGGTACGATTGGGGAAGGTCAGCTATGAGCACCCCCTCTCGCCCGATCAAAGATCGGCCTCTACTAACCATGATATCTTGTTTTGAAAACATTATGCGTTCTTATTCCGATTACTTAGCCTAGATTTACTATGTGATGCGCATAGCATACAAGTATAGACTGGATCGCCTGAATTGGAACAAAATATTTCATGTTTGTTTTTTAAAGCGGTTTGCTACTCGCAAGTAGGCTTAAAATGCAGATTTTGCCACCCTCGGGTGGGCATAGAAAACATGGTTTTGCCACTATTTAGTGGGCTTAAAACTCACGATCGATGCATTATTCCAATTTAGATAATCCAACATTCACCCATAGGCATTCAGGCAGATATATCACATAAGCATATAGCCTCATGGTAAGCATGCTAATATGGCAACACTCACACGCATGCAAGATGCTAAAGCATAAGAGCTTACCTAGTACTCCAAGCCAAAACAGAAACTAGTTAGTAATCAAATGCATGATCCTAGTTCATGTTAAGATGGCTAATGCAACACATACAGAATGCAACTAGAATAGGCTAGGCTAATCTAAGAATGACATGTGAAATGCGACAACTCGATACACGTATTTAAGTTGGAATGGAAATACTATGCAGTTAGTATGATGCGCCGAGCCCAGTGCATGCAATACAGATGAATGGATGCAAAACATGCGAGCATAAGGGTACTAATTTAAACATGCCCTAATCTAACCACTAAAAGCGGATAAATAAAAGGGAGAAAGACGTGGGGTTGGAAGACATACACACACCCACGTACACTTATTACACAATTGCCCTCGCTCGGAGGGTCCAAATAATAATACAAACCGAATAAATAATTAACTATCCTAGCTAATTAAATATTACAAAACCTTAATTAATTAAACAAATTAACTAAGCTATGGAAAGCAGTAAAATGGCCTCAGGAAGAGGGGTGCATGCATGCTCGGATTGGCTTCGCCCGGAAATCCCTTGCCATGACACATGTTGCTTCTGTTTGCACTGCCCTACTCCTCTGAAAATTATGCAAGTTTCCAGAACCCTTCTAATTCACCTCATGGATGCTGTGAGAGGCCATCGGCCACTAGAAAATGGTCATCGACCAGTTGTGAGGCTATCGGCTAAGTATGAATGGCCGGCCGGCACTAAATGTGGTCGGTCGGCCATGTCTTCCTGTAGAATCCTGTTTGACAGCAGTAGAGGACAAACAGAGCATGGTAAAGCATTTTCAAAGCAATGTTTGCACCACCACCCTCCCTATCATGTTTAAGACTCAAGGGAGTATGGTACTCGACCCTCAGGCCACCAATCATGCATTTCCATGCATGATGGCCCAAAAGGCCAAGTGTGCAATTTCAATGTAAAATGAAATGCACACAAAACATACAAAGGGGCCACAACCTCCATCATGTTTGATCAAGAGGGATGGGACGCATACACAATGCTATGCAACCTAAGTATGCATACAAGCTAATGCAACATGAGCATGCAAGCAAGCTAATGCAATAGGCATACAACTTAAGCAAGTAAACATGCAAGGCATGAAACAACAATGCCAATGACAAACATGCAACGACATGTGGCCTAACAAGTATGCAAAATGGATGAACATGCAACAACATGTCAATAGGCTTACAACCTAAACAATGCAACCATACATGACACACAACAATAGGCAAAATGAAGCAAGCATGCAACCAACATGCAAAACACGCATGCAACAACATACGAGGATGGTCTTAAACAGAAATGGGTAGCTCTCAAATAGGCCCAAATCAACGGCCAAAATGATGCAACAAAGGCATGAAAACACACACACAAGCATGCATGCACAAGGGTCTAAACATGGAGCATAAGCCATCAACTCTTCAAAGCATGAAATGGATGGAAAATGCAAGTATGCAAGCATGGAACATGGATTCAAATATGGTCTCTAATGATGCCAAATCATGAGAACAAGCCAAGTAAAGCATGCTAGTAACCCATACACCCAAGGCTAGTAAGCTAGAATGCAAGATGGCTATACAAATCATGGCAAACATGATCAAAACAACCAAAACCAGACCTTAAGCATGGCAAAACAATACTAAAACCCTCTTGGAACCTAACCAAAATCATGCTAAAATGTCATCTCACAACATGATGCATGTTAGGCCAAAACATGGGATTACAAGGCAAGCATATGATGCATGCAAGAGACCATTAAACCAAGAAAAAAACAGATCTAAGGCATGCCAAAATATGACCAAATACCCACTGAAATGTGTCCAATACATGCAAGAATGAGGTGCTCCTTTGAAAAGCTATGAAGGGGGTTGCTCTAAACATGCAAGAGGCAAGCAAAAGGGGAGCTTAAATAGGTCCTAAAAACCACCAAAAAGGGCTTGAAACAAGCCTCCAAATGATCTAAACATAAGCCCCTTTGTAAAGCCAAAAATGCCAACAAACAAGACAACAAAGGAGGAGGTCACCCATCGCTGATTTAGGCCCTTAAAACAGCAAGCCTACCACTAAAAATCCACTGGATTTCAGTGGCTATGAGGCCAAGCAAAGACTAATACAAAGGCTTCAAGGTATGGCACAAAACAAGGCCGAAACAAGCATGCAAGAGGGTAGACGACCCCCAACAGTAAAATGATCTTAAACAAACATCAAAAAGGCCTCAAAACAAGACTTTTTTCAGTTTATGACAAAGCTCAAATATGCTTGCAAGTATGGCTAAGATATGGATCAAAATAAAGCCTTAAAAGAGAGATGAAGCATACAAGGGGGTAGATGACCTCTAACAGAAAAATGTCCTCAAAAAAACTTCAAGAGGAGCTCAAAATAAGATATTTTCCAGTTTATGACAAAGCTTGAAAATGCTTGCAAGTATGGCTAAGCTATGAAGCAAGATAAGCCTTAAAAAGGGAGATGAGTGTGTTACCCTTGTAGCCAAGAACTCCAGCAGCCTTTGGTCCCAAAAACCAGTCCCTTAGCCTCTGAAAACAAGCTCCAAGATGCTTGGATGGATGATGGAGAGGTTAGGTTATGAGGTGTAGGGTAATGGAGCCAAGAACCTTACACTTTGAAACTAGAAGGGAAAGATACAAAGGGAGAGAGTGTGTGTATGCCTCTGGAATTTTAGAACCATGGCAAAGGAGAGGAGAGCCTTCCTTTATAGAGCCAAGGGACTATAGCTTCTCTTAGAAGCTTCAAACCAAGAGCAAAGATCCTCCATACACGTGTATGGAGGATCTAGTCTGTGCCCTCCAACTGGCACAGCTGGCATCTATTCAATCTGTAGAATACACCGGAAGGTCGTCAACCAGCAAAAATGGCCGGTCGGCTACTATAAATGGTCGGCCTGCTAATTATTTGGTCGGTCGACTATTTTGACTGGCTGGTCGGATAAATTGATGGCCGGTAGGTGGCTGCCAAGGTCAAAAAGTGGTCGGTGGGTATCCAGATTGAAGTCCCAGAAGTTAGCTTTCCAATGGCACAAACCTTACATTAAAATTCCCCCTATGAAAAAGTTATGCCTGTTTTGGTGAAGCCGCGCAAATTCGATCCAACTGAATTGATCCCCTACTTCAACCAACCATATCTCTCCCACCCAGACTTGGCTTTAGGAGATTCTTGAGTGCAAAATGAAGCTCCGAAAGTAAGCTTTCCAACGATGGTGGCCTCATAGCTAAAATCCAAGTATGCAAATGAATAAGCCTGATTCAGCGAGGGCTGCACAACTCTCTTCTATCCGGATTCATGCCGAACTTCTCCCAAACTAGTTTTCTTCTCTCATTTCCTCTTTTCTTCAACTCCAAATCCCTAAACAAAGTGTTTTGAAAGATTTTTCAAAAATTTCATCTCTCTTTCATTCATCTCCACTTTATCCTTGCTTGGTTTACCGAAAAGCGCAACATTTACCGAAATGCGAGCGTCGGAACATCGTAGGAACTTTATTTTCAAAACATTTTGGAAGAGAGAGTTTTAAGATCTAAAATCTTTTGATCAAGATTGTTTTGATCCAAAAAGGGTATGAAGTTAGGATTTGACTCTCTCATTGTTGAAAAATTTGAACTTTTGCCCTGAACACCTTTTACCACCAAGTAAACCATCAGTAACGCCCACGTCTTACGGGCGGTCAAAAATGAGGTGTCTACAAACATGAGTCGATAGCACCATCGGACATGTAATACAAGTCTCATTCATCTAATTTAAATTTAGATTTGAATAAAATTACTCCAACTCTTTCATTAATTTTTTATTAAAATATTTTTTAAAATTCTCCTCTTATCTCTAAATTTTTTTTTTTTTTACATCAAATCTGATTAAAAAAAAAAATCTCTAATGCTTCGTCTTTTTCAATTTTCAGAATTTGATAATTTTTTAATTTAATTAAAAATATGTTTCTCTCTTAATTTGATGAGCATTTGAAGAATGAATTAGAGATGATTTTTGTACACCTTTTTTTTTTTTTATCAAATTTAAATAAAAAATAAGATTAAAGATTGAAGATACTCTTAAAAGAAAAACTTTTTTTATTTGGTTTTATTTTTAAAGTTTGTTTTGTTAAAAAAATTTAAAACTAAATTTTAGTTTGATAAAAAAAAATAAAAAATAAATATATACTTAACATCAATAAAATCTTTTGTTGTTTATTTTTATCAATTTTGAAAATCAAATTAAACATAAAGTCATATTTTTTAATTAGATTAACTTAATCTACACATTTTAAATTTTAAATAATTTTGTGTACATAAATTAAAAATTAATTTTATAATTTTATAAAACTCAAAGCGACACACCAACAGCCTCAGATGCAATAAGGAAGAACTTCCTCCATCCAAATCTTCAGTTCGAGCAGCTCATCAAAATGGCATAGCAAATCGCAGATAGCTTGCACGATGTGACCAAACCCAGCAAGACATTCCTCCGCTGAGTTAATTGCCTTCACCACCGTCAAAGAACCGCCCAGAATAACTCCACCGCTTCCTTACAGAACACATCAACCATCCCTGCTACTTTATGGTTGAATCGACAAATATTTACCCACAAAATTCTAGGTATATTTTCGTTATTTAAAAAATGAAGCTAACTAAGGGGTTGTTTGGGATGTCCTAAATAAGTACATTTTTTGACTTTTTGGACTAAAAAGTTGAGGAAAAAAATATGATTGTTTGGGTTAACTTTTTGATTTTTTATGAAAAAATATGTATTAAAAAATTGTATAAAATTAGTGTATAAGAGAAAATTAAGATTAAGAGTTGTGCAACCGTATTTTTTGAATTTTGATGAATAGTGGTAATTTTTTAACTTTTTGATTTTTTGGATGCATGCCAAACTTGGCCTTAATATATGCATATACATACTTAGGGTTCGTTTGGGATGTGAATTAATTTTTTGTCATTTTAATTTTTTTAACTATTTTAATTTGAGGTTAAAAAGTATCGTTTGGAATGAATTTTTTTGACTTTTTTAATTTTTATTAAAAAAATAAAATAATTATAATTTAAATATGATATTTTTTACTCTAAAATTAAAAAATTTATTTTATATTTTTATGACTATTCACCCAACCTAATTTTCAAAACGACCTAACCTTGGAAATTGAAAAAGAATGGTTGAGCATTAGGTTTGAAACTTTGAAATATATTTGAGATATTTTTCTCCCCAAAAATTAAAATTAAATTAAATCCACTCAAGCAGTCAATGTAGTGCGGCGCTAAAGTCAAACAGGTCTCCCATCCTTCAAACAGCATTTAATGCCTCTTTTGACTAGTAAGGCCTTGTTTGGAAAGACTAAATAAGTGTACTTTTTGTTTTTTTAGACAAAAAAATTGAAGTTAAAAATATGGATGTTTGGGTTAACTTTTTGACTTTTTATGAAAAAATGTGTAATAAAAAATTGTGAAAATTGATTTTTAAAAAAAAATTTGAATTGGGAGTTGTGCAGCCGTAATTGTTGACTTTTGATGAATAGTGTTAACTTTTTAACTTTTTGAGTAACTTTTTAACTTTTTGAGTAACTTTTTGATTTTTTGAATTATTTGGGAGTATCCAAACTTGGCTTAAGTTTGGTTTCGCATCACCATAAATAAAAAAGTTATTTATTAATTTATTTTTATTACTTTACTTCTTTATATATATATATATATATATATATATTTATAAGAAATAAGCTAATGGAAGTCTAAACCCAACGAGAAAAAAAACTACAAAACAACCCTACGCAATGAGTCAATGCCTTAACAATCACTAGAGAAAATAGCCCTCGCAGGAGGAGGAACTCAAAAAATAACATTGGAGGAACGTTGATTACGGACTATCTAGCCGTCTAATCTGCACAAATGTTGAAGTTGGGATCAGTCTCTGATATTTTAGTGATGCCACCAACGGCTTCATTGGTTGGCTTATTTTTATCTTTTCAAATGTCATTTTGGTAAAAGAAATTTTGACTTCTTGCTTATTTAAAATGAGCTTCTTTTAAGTATGCCTTGCATGTGATATGCAAGGCATTTATTCCTTTTTTATTTTATATTTACACTTTTTATGTATTAGGTTAGATGATATTTTTTTAAAGTTTACGCATTGATGACCTGCTAGGTGAGTCCTTTGTAGGTAAATTAATTAAATAATATAATATATTAATAATTTCACAAAATGGTGTAAACTTTCAGAAAATGGTGTAAGTGTTTTGACGAAAAGGTATAAACTTTCAAAAATTCGTGTAAACTTTTATAAAATGGTGTAAGGTATAAACTTTCAGGAAAATGTATAAACCTTCAGAAAATGGTGCAAGTGTTTTGACGAAAAGGTATAAATTTTCAAAAATTGGTGTAAACTTTCACAAAATTGTGTAAGTATTTTGACGAAAAGGTATAAGTTTAGAAAAATTTTTCAGAAATTCAGAAAAAGTGTAAAATTTAGTTTAGTTTAAATTTTATCGACAAATAACAGTTTAGTCACTAAAGGTTTGAAATTTTATATTGGCCCCCCTCTTCTCTGTTTTCCACCAACACTTTCTCTGTTCTCTCTCACACGCACACAAAATAGTCACCATCAATCCTAACCCCCGCTGACCACCCAAGCGTCGGTGGCCTCCGGTGCTCACTGCCGTCTGACGTCGCCACCTCCACGGCCACCGCCACCACCGCGGCCGCAAATCAAAGGTTTTTTTCTCTCTCACTATCGATCTTGGTCTCTCTCTGTCAATGTCGGCCTATTCTCCGTCGATGTCGGTCTCTCTCTGTCGATCCCTGTCTATCTCGGTCAGTCTCCAACGATCTTGGTCTGTTTGTGTCCATGTCGGTCTCTTCTCTGTCGATCTCTATCGATTTTGGTCCCTCTCTATGGATCTCGGTCTGGCTATCTCTGTCAATCACTGTCCATCTAGATCTCTATGTCTGTCGATCTCAGCTATCTCTCTCTCTATCTGTCCCTTGCTCTGTATTAAAAATGGTTCTCTTTTACATTGACATACTTGGTTGGATTTGGACTTGGAGTCGATATTCCATGCCCTCCCAAACTCGTCTTCTCTAAAACGGACTTGTACTGAGAGAAAGACGAAGCCCTCTGAAACGCCTTTCTCTTTCGCATTGCCATTATTTGAACAAGACAAATACAGTTTGATTGGATTTTAGGAACTTACACGTTTTGTGAAAAAACGGAACTTACACGTTTTGCGAAGTTACTTACATCTCTTATGAAAACACTTACACTATTTGTGGAAGGTTACACACTTGTGAAATAATTTATTTGTAAAATTTACACCTTTTCGTTGAAATACTTACACCCTTTGTGAGAAGTTACTACTTTTGTAAAGAATGTTATTAAAAAAATTTACACCTTTCATGAAAAAAATATTTGCATAAAATTTATACCTTTTGTTAAAAACATAAACCTTTTCTGAATGGTTATACCATTTTGTGAAAACACTTACACTATTTTTGGAAGGTAACACATTTGTGAAATAATTTATTTTGTAAAATTTACACCTTTTCGTTGAAATACTTACACCCTTTGTGATAAGTTACTACTTTTGTAAAAAAATGTTATTAAAAAAATTTACACCTTTCATGGAAAAAAATATTTGCATAAAATTTATACATTTTGTTAAAAATATAAACCTTTTCTGAATGGTTACACCTTTTTGTGAAAATACTTACACTATTTCTGGAAGGTTATACATTTGTGAAATAATTTATTTTGTAAAATTTACACCTTTTCGTTGAAATACTTACACCCTTTGTGAGAAGTTACTACTTTTGTAAAGAATGTTATTAAAAAAATTTATACCTTTCATGGAAAAAACATTTGCATAAAATTTATACCTTTTGTTAAAAACATAAAACTTTTCTGAATAGTTACACCTTTTTGTGAAAACACTTACACCATTTCTGGAAGGTTATACATTTGTGAAATAATTTATTTTGTAAAATTTACACCTTTTTGTTAAAATACTTACACCCTTTGTGAGAAGTTATTACTTTTGTAAAGAATATTATTAAAAAAATTTACACATTTCATGAAAAAAATATTTGCATAAAATTTATACCTTTTATTAAAAACATAAACCTTTTTTGAATGGTTACACCTTTTTGTGAAAACACTTACACTATTTCTGGAATGCTACACATTTCTGAAATAATTTATTTTGTAAAATTTACACATTTTCGTTAAAATACTTACACCCTTTGTAAGAAGTTACTACTTTTGTAAATAATGTTATTAAAAAAATTTACACCTTTCATAGAAAAAATATTTGCATAAAATTTATACATTTTGTTAAAAATATAAACCTTTTCTGAATGGTTACACCTTTTTGTGGGAATACTTACACCTTTTCTGAATGGTTACTGCTTTTGTTAATAACTTTTTCCATAAAATTTACACTTTTTTATGGGATATTACACCTTTTCTGCCCGCAAAACTTACAACTTTTTAAAAAATTTACAACTTCTATAGAAAATATGTTTTTATCAAGTTTACACCTTATTTTAAAAACTTACACCTCTTCTGAAAAGGTACTCCTTTTGTGAAACAATTTTTTTTAAAAAAATTTATCCCTTTTAATAGGAGTCACATCTTTGGTGAAGACAATTACACATTTTTTGCAAATTTACACGTTTTATGAAAAATATGCTTTCATAAAGTTTGTTATAAGAAATTATTTGACAAAAGGTATAACCTTTTTTTAAATATGGTGTATGTTTTTCCGAAGAAGGTGTAAATGATCTTAGAAATGATGTAAGTTTTGTTTTTCACTAAAGGTGTAACTTCAAATAATAAGTTTAAATTTTATGAAAAAGGTTTTTCCACAAAATGTGTAATTTTTCAAAGAAGGTGTAAATATTTCCACGAAAATGTGTAAATTTTTAGAAAAGGTGTAAAATTTAGGAATAGGTGTAAACTTTGTGAGACAATCAAGCTGAATGTTTCGTTTTTACAAAAGATATAAGTTCCCAAAGAAGCTCTAACTTTTATCGACGACTTATACATTGAAAATTTTATCACCATCGACCACACAACCGTCACGGGCCACCGTTGCCCACCGCCGACTGACATTGCCACCGCCACCGCCACCGCCACCGCCACCGCCGTTGGTGCAAATCGAAAGATTTTTCTGTCTCTATCGATCTTAGTCTCTCTTTGTCCATCTCGGGCTTTTCTCTGTCAATGTCGGTCTCTCTCTCTCTCTCTCTCTCTCTCTCTCTCTCTCTCTCTCTGTCTGCCGATCTCTGTCTGTATCGATCTTGGTTTGTCTATGTCGATCTGGGTCCGTCTCTCTCTGTCGAACCATGTTGGTCTCTCTCTCTCTATCTGCCGATCTCTGTCTGTATCGATCTTGGTTTTGTCTGTGTCGATCTGGGTCCGTTTGTCTCTGTTGAACCATGTCTATCTCGGTCTCTGTCTGTCGATATCAGTCCGTCTCTCTCCCTTCCTTTGTCTCTGTCTGTCTATATTGATATCGAACCATGAACAACACAAATACAATTTGATTGCGTTCTAGCAACTCACTCGTTCTGCAAAAAAACGAAACTTACACGTTTTGTGAAGTTAATTTCATCTTTTGTGAAAACACTTAAATTATTTCTGGAACTTACAGTTTTTTGTGAAATAATTTATTTTGGAAATTTACACATTTTCGTTCAAATACTTACACCTTTTTCAGAAAAGTTACCTCTTTTGTAAAACAATTTCATTACAAAAATTTACACCTTTTATGGAAAACTACATTTCATAAAATATACACCTTTTGTTAAAAACTTACACATTTTCTTAAATTTTAAACCTTTTGTTGGAAATACTTACACGTTATCTGAAAAGTTACTCAATTTGTGAAATAATTTTTTCCATAAAATTTACTCCTCTTATTAGAACTTACACCTTTTCTGAAAACAAAAGTTACACCTTCTGTGACATAACTTACTTCCTTTGTGAAAACAGTTACATCTTTTTTGAAAATTTTCATGTTTTGTTAAAAACTTACACCCATTCTGAGAAGTTACTCCTGTTGTGAAATACCTTTTATTATGACTTATACCTTTTTTAAAAACAAAAGTTACACATTTTGTGATATAACTTATATCTTTTGTGAAAACAGTTAAACGGTTTTTGAAAATTTACACTTTTTTATGAAAATATGTTTTCATAAAGTTTACACCTTTTGTAAAAAAACTTTCATTTTTTTTGAAAGTGTACACCTTTTGGGGAAAATATTTACACATTTTCAGAAATAGTGTAAGTATTTCCTCTCAAAGGTTTAAACTTTCAGACACGGTGTAAGGATTCACAAAAGGTATAAATTTTATGAAACCAAATTTTTCATAAAAGGTGTAAATTTTCAAATAACGTGAAAATGTTTTCACAAAATATGCAAGTAATATCACAGAAGGTGTAAATTTTGTTCTCAGAAAATGTGTGACTTCCAATAGAATGTGTAAATTTTATGGAAAATATTAACTCACAAATGAAGTAACTTTTCAGAAAAATGTGTAAGTATTTGCACGAAAATGTGTAAACTTTTAGAAAATGTGTATGTTTTTAGAAAAAAGTGTAAATTTTATGAAAAAATTTATTTCACAAAAGATGTAACTTTTCAAAAAAGTTTTATGTTTTTCACAGAAGGTGTAAATGATTTAAAAAATAGTCTAACTCTTCGATTCACAAAATGTGTAAATTTTATGAGAAGTTTATTTCACAAAAGAAGTAACTTTTCAGAAAATGTGTAACTATTTTTAACAAAAGGTGTAAGATTTAAGAAAGGTGCAAGTTTGAACAAAAGATGTATATTTTTGGAAAGAAAGTATTTCACAGAAGGTGTAATTTTTGAGAAATGGTGTAAGTTTTTCCATAAAAGATGTAAGTAAATTGGCAAAAGGTGTAAGGTTCGTTTTCAGAAAATGTGTAAGTTCGAACAAAAGGTGTAAATCTTTGGAATAAAAGTATTTTACAAAAGGTATAACTTTTGAGGAATTGTGTAAGTAATTTCACTACAACATATAAGTTTTCAGAAAAGGTGAATGTTTTAAAAATGTGTAAATTGTATGAAAAAATTTCTTTCACAAAAGGTGTAAATTTTCTGAAAAGGTGTATGTTTTTTCACAAAAAGGTGTAAGTCACTTCACAAAACGTGTAATTCAAGTTTTCACGAAAGACGTATGTTTTTCCACAAAAGCCTTAAATGACATAAGAAAATGTGTAAGTTTTGTTTTTACAAAAAGTGTAAGTTCCAAGGTGTAACTTTTATGAACAAAATTAATTTATAAATGACGTCACTTTTCATAAAAAGGTATAAGTTGTCAGAAAAAGTATAAAATTTTCAAAAATGCCGTAGTGTTCAGAAAAGGTGTAAGTTTCGTCGGCCCGTCCATCTCTTTTCCATCTCGGACCCTCTCACTCTGTTTGTCTTTCTCTCTTCCCGTCTCTCCGTTGTTCCATTTCCCCGTAGCTGTAGGGTTTTACAAAGAAAAATATTAGAGGGCCAAAATCATATTGAAAGAACAAAGCTTATTTACTTGAGTTTGGTGAACATCAATCATTTAAGTTCTTGGGAAGGCTAGCCATGGAAGTGGATGCATAAATTCTTTTTTGAAGTTGATTTTTGTCGCTGGAGTACAACCGCAAGGGTTAATCAAGCACCACCGTCGGTTTGTCTGCTTCGGTTGGTATTTCCTTTATTTCGTGCTCTCTCTTTCTCTGTCTCCTTGTATGTATTCTTTCATTCGCATATACCTTCACACCCAACCCGAAATCGACCCAATAGGAACTGTTCTGTACTCCATTTTGGTATTTTGTGCTATTCGAATAGGAACTCTTCCCTCTGCTGCCCGAAATCGACCCAATAAGAACTGTTCTGTACTCAATTTTTATATTTTCTCCCTTTCGAATAGGAAGTCTTCTTTCTGCTATCAGTGCTGCAAGTTGAACATATGTATCATAGTAGTTAGCAACAAGCATAAAAGGTGTTCTGCATTTACATGGCCAACTTGTTAGGTTAGGTTATATATAACCACAGGAAAAAAAAAATTTGTGTAATGTTGGCACGGGAAAAACAAATTTTTTTTTAGAGTACCCAAAAAAGCAAAACTAAGAAACTCGATAAACAAACAATGACTAATCTTGATTCCGCAACGGCTAGCACACTCGGTTGAATTTTGCTTTCAATTTTGTAGTACTCGGTGATTTTATATTGCCGGAACTTATGTTTAGAAACAATCTGTGTTACACGAACTCTTCAAAATATATCAAATACCCGTGTCAGACACCTAAGAGTCGGATAAGGGTATGAGATATGTGTCGGATACTTTTCAACGGACACTTCTTATATAATTGTATATAACACAATTATTATATGTGCAAATTATTATCAAATTACTATAAATGTCATTTTGACACTGTAAGTTACATATAGTACCATTTTATGTCACATATTAGATTAAAAATATGATATTTTTTCCCCAGACCGCATACCGTTGAATGTAAGATTTCATGAGTCGGACCTGTACATACATACCTGCACCTGGCACACGTACTCGAGTCCATGTAACATAGGAAACAACTGTTTGTTTTAGTGCTGAAGTTCATGCATAGTTGACGGTATTGAACTTAAAACATAGGAAAGCCAATTAAAAGAGTTGAAATGAGGATGACGATTTTAAAATTTTGTAGAGAGTTCCCAGAGTCGAACCCTTCACTTTCATGGCTAGCCTTACCAACAACTTAAGCGGTTGGAGACGATGGCTGAAAACCAGTACCTTCTCCCCACCTGATTCGGACAAGCCAAACAGATTAAGGAAGAAGTTTGCCTTCAGTCCTTCTCTAATATCCAACTTTTCTAAGATGTGGTCCATCCGGGCATCGTCAATGCCCTCTGTTTCTGTGGTTGACGTGTCTGTAGGTGAACTCTTTAGGAGAGATCTCAACTGTGCGTGCACATAGAGTGTGCTCCCATCACAGGTGATGTTGAACTTCTTAACTAAGTTGTTCAGTTCTTCAACTTCACGAACTGTTGTAGGGCTGAGGTGAAGAAATGCAGAAAAGTCAAAAAGCCCAGGCAATTCATGAAGAACATCACATTCGTAGAAATGGACAGCCTTGCCTGTCATTGCACGCAACTCTTGAATGACGGTTACCTTTCTCTTGAAATTATCATCTTTCTGTTGAATAGCAGTTACATTTGAAGAGAAAGGTAGCTGTCATTCAGGAGTTGCGGGCTGTCTGGACTTTATTGAGTGAGTTCATGAAATGCGTATTTTCATTTGTGAGGGTATAACCTTCGTCCAGAATGAGAATAGATGGGTACGTTAGTAATATTTGTTGGCAGGCAGCGGTAGTCTTGCTTGTTTCATTGTCACATACAATTGAAGAAACTTGCTTGTACGCCCGGAAAAGTATTCTTCTCTGATCTGCCCACTGTCTGAGCACCCGAAGGTAATGGAGCGTGGGCCAGGATGCAGCCACCTCGATTCTCTGCAACCAAGTTGCTCAGTAGGAAATTGAAGCCCTCAACTTAATGGGGTTTCATCTGGTTTTTGTGCCTGGGATAAGCACCAATTTCAGTGACAGCAGAATCCTGTCCAGATTGTTTAACCCCATCATGAAATAGTTCGGTTGCTTCTTTGTCCTTTGTAGTCGGGCCTTCATAAAAGTATGTGCGTGTAGTCCTTCAGCCCTAAATGAAAAACAAAATGTAGTCCTTCCTCTTCAATTTGTGGGAAATTATGCATTTCTCGCTTGTACACATAATTATTTCAATTGTAAGCTGTGTGAACTAAATGCAAAATTTTGATGTGTGTCCTTTTTTTTGTCCGTTTCAAAATCTGTATATGTGTTAAGAAATTCTACGTTTTGTTGTCTGTGTTTACGCAAAATTTTCAGGTTAACAGCCACATGTTGCAGCCGTTTGTTTTTGTTCTTGTAAATATTGATTGGAATACTTTGCAGGAATTGTCATCATTCCATCTGATGAATATTGGTCATCTCGCACCAACAATGTTAGTTTTCTCCTTCAAGACTTGCTACCAGTTGGTTTCGTACATATGTTTGTAAACAAACGAAATCCATCACCAAGGAATACGCTGAATTTTTTTTGGAATCAATTCTTACAGCAGCCCATGTACTTTTATGTTTGTGTTATTTGTTTTGCACAAATTTTGAATGGCTTCGCTTTGCATCATCAATTGTGAACTTTTGTTTCAATTACGTCCATTTGATTACAACTCTTTACTGTTTTCTATAAGAAAATATGCATATACGTGGCAACTATACTTTTTGTTGTAGTCAACTTATAACTTTACTGAACTTACATAATCTCAATCAATTGACATTACAATATTTGTTATAAAAATCACAAACGGCATTAGCAATTTGACCAAAATTGTCCAGGAAATTTAAAATGGAGTGTCAGAATTGAGGGAGTTTAAAGTGCATAATTAGACAACGGACAAAATGTGTACACCACCCCTGTAATTTTCCCTTGAATCTAATTTGTATGATTTGCTCTTTCATAAAGGGGAAGGAAAAGATTGAAGACAATTGCCGAACAACATATCCAAATGTCTGACACTATCGCTGGCTCTTGTCGAAAGTGGCCAGTTGCACCATTCATTTGTTACAGGTACTAGTTGTTCATTTTGACAATTTGGAATTACATTTTTTGTAGTGAAACTACGTGCCTTGTCGAAGTTCAGTTTGTGATGTTTGAAATTGGTTTTCATTCCGCATGTCTGAAAATGTTTAAATTGGTGTCGATTCAATCCCGGATGTACAAAAGGTGTCTTATGCGGATTTCAAGGCCAGCTTGACATAAATACTTGCATATATATATATATGTATTCATATTTAAGATTCAGTGATGATAAGCTTCATGATGCTTGCATGCAGCCGGCAACAATTTAAGAAAATGCAAGGGCTAGACAACACTCCACGAAAAATGGTGAGTGTCAAAATCTATGTTCTCTATAATACACTATGATGGAAACACATGGCTGGGTTGCTATCCACACGTTGTATTGAATGGTCGTAGTGGGCTTGTGATTGTTTCACGTTTGTAGGATTACAGCATGTAATAATGTCACATTCCTATTGTTTTCGTAAATTTCAATTCGTTGTAAAAGTCCAGCTACGTTTTGTCGCTGACTTTTTCCTACAACCATTATTTGTATTTGCAATCTTATTTAATTACCAACAATGCACGCAGATTGCGTTTGGCATAAAGTTGTAGTTACAGTTATTTTGGACTCATAGTTGTTACTTGTCTTGTACGTCTGTCACTTTCATGATTAAAGAGTAGAAAGGAGATTGGGGAAAGGTGGAAGGCACTCCTCTCTGATGAGAAAAAGTGGTTTGCGGAAATGGCTAAGGCGAGCGCCGAGGAACATGCCAAAGTAGTACCATGTGCACTGAAGTCTGAAAAGGTCATTACATACTTTATGTTTTCGTAAATGCATTTGGCTAGGTCCTGCTTTGCTGACATTGTTGGTTGTATTTTTGTATTAATTTAAGGGTAAAAAATGTGCAGGGTAAAAGGCAACTCTGCATATCATTGAAGTCAATAGTTAAGCTAGTTAACCGGTTCAACGAAGCACAAAAGCAGGCAGTCATTGACATTGGGTTTGCTGGCCTCTTAGGGATAAAGTGTACACGTATAGATCACGACTTGTGCACATGGTTGGTACAGAACTTCGATCCTGATAGTAGTTCATTGAATGTTCATCGTCGTCAACTCAGGCTCACCTGTAAGGCAGTTAATGTTTTATTAGGAATACGGTGTGAAGGTGATGACGTGCAGTTGGCTGGGTCATTAGAAGCATATCCCAATATCTACGAAGAGGTTGGAGTTGTTAACGGAGTCATTCCTTTGAACAAGTTGAGACTTTATCTAACCGAGACTGATGGTGCGAAGGATGAGTTTTGGAGGAAATTTGCGCTGTACGTCTTGGGGGGGCATGTTGTGTCCTACCACAATGACCGCCTTGAAGCCATCGTTCATTCATGCCGTAAAGGACGTGAATGGTATGAGAGCTTGTAATTAGGCAAAGTTGACACAGCAATTCCTTCACAACGGTGTTCGCAAGTATAAAGGTCATCGTGGTGCAACTGGATGTGTTTTCCTGCTAATGGTATGCCAATAACTCGATTGTTTTTTCTATTCTCCCGTTCATATGTTTCATGCATTGTTCTGTCATGGTTCAACAAATTGGCCTTGATTGAGACATACAATGTTACCTGCTTTGTGAGTACGACAAATAACACTCTTCCTGACCAAGTATGGTACTCGCAGAAATATATTTTCTGCGACTACCGTCATGAATTTAAGAACAAAGAGTACAGGGCAAAAAGTATGACAGACCTCAATGGAGGAACCAATTTGCCTACGTTGCGAAGAGGGGAACATAATTGATTGATCTTCATCGATTTGGAATAATCAATCAAACATAGAATGACACAGGAAATATTATACACATTTGTAGGCAGAGTTGAAGAAGAATATACAGAAGAAACCTTGATAGGACTATTACCAAACCAAACGTATTGATTCTGGGAAAGGTCTTTTGGGTTGCAACCATTCATATATACAAACATGTACATAATTTTTTTTTTCTTGGTTTCATCAATAAAGTCCTTGGTTTGTTGTACATTTTTTTTTTTCAAAAAACATTGCATGATATGTGCCTATAAAGTTGACGGCATCATAAACAAAATCGGTATTCTGTGTACGTTCCGCTGCAAAATTTAGAAGAATGAATGTCATTATTACTGAATATAGTTGATTTTTGTGGGAAGAATAAATTAATTATGGTGTGCCCTTTAATGTCCACAGCTATTGTACCTTGATTGTGTTTGTCTGAGCTCGACAAGTACGTCGGCTACAACGCGGTCCACGCCTTGGCTTCATGATTGGGGTGATACCCAAATACGGGAGACGCTGCAACGTATCAGAAGGAAGCAAAATTTCCCAACAATTGCGGTAAGCACTTCAACCACTGTGCACATTTCACACCATCGACCCACTTGTCTTCAACATACAATGTCAGACTTCATTTATGCGTTTCTATGATTAGGTGGAGTTTGATTACAATAACGACAAAAACGACGCCGATGATGCTGACATGGATGCATGCCATGTCGAGAACCAACAAAAAGGACAGTACGATGAAGTCCGTATGAGCAATTTAGAGTCCTGCATTCGCGAACTGAAGGAAATGTTGAAGCAAGTTCTCCATAACCAAACAAATTTAATGGAGATATTGTGACATTTCCAAGGCAAGCAAGTTTGACAATGACAAGGTAATCTATCCAATCATTAAGCAATTTTGACATAGTTGTGCCACATCATTTGAAGATGATTTATAAGACTAAGTTCACGAATGTGTATGTATGATTAGGTGGAAGGCAATGATGTGTGTATCATTAACCTCTCCTCCAATGTTGCTGAACTGAGGAAATGCTGAAGCAACTGCTTCAACGTTTCAGTTTGGGCTGTAACGAACCGTTCACTGAACAAACCAATTTAGGTGAACTGAAGCAAATGCTACACCACCTCATCGAAGGTATATTCTCTAGACCACAACCGGCAGGCGTGGACAAACAGGGTGTGGACCCTGCTGTTGGAGTCGAGGCGCATAATGATGGCGTGGTCAAACCATCTGACGAAGTTAACCTAATGGAGTGTAATATTTCAAATGTACAAGGGGTGGATCACCAACAACAGAATTTGAAGGGAACCTTGGCAAGGGACAAAAGTCATTTCCATGATGGGCAGAAGCTGAACATCGAAGAAGGTGGGGACAACCAGAAAAAGGAAGGCCTTCAGTTAGGGGAAACATACGAAGCTAAAGATAAATACAGTCCTGACCTTCAGTCAGTGGGCGTCAAGAACGTGGCGTGCAATGTGCATACTTCTCCTACTAAGCTTAGCCAACCATTGGGAGCAACTGGAATCGTTAGAGGAAGTGCAAAGGGAAGAGGAAGAGGAAAAGGAAAAATGCGCAGAAGTGGAGTTCAAGCCACTGAGGTTGGGGATATGCAATTGTACATCGATAGCAAAACAAATAGTGGAGTTGACGACATCAATTCACCTGTGGATGTTGATGGTGTGAATAAGGTGAACAAGGTACAAATACTGCCTTTAATGCTCCACAAGTTCTGAATACCCAATTCATGCTCGCATCAATAATGTAAATCACTAATTTTACAATCATTTGTGTTGTATTGTACTAGTTGTCAAACAATTGCATGTTTGCAATTATGACTGCTGGCATATGTTTGTACAAATTTGTAACAAACTCCGCACCAAACATCACAAGTTGGGAAAAATCTGAGGTTCACAGTTTATACATCATTTCACGTTCTTTTTTATGACTACCGACCTTGTAATGTAAACTTCAATTTTTTTATGAAATGTGTAGTGTTCGTTGGCTGTTTATTTTTGTAGGACTCGTTGAGGATGTTGGACAGCGAAGGGTTATTATCGGCGGAGGAACAAAAACTTCTCGACTATGTATTTGACGATAGCAAAAATGAAATGTATTGTTTCATTTAGTACTTGTAAATTTTAAATGACAGTCCATTGTGAAATAATTATCATTCTAAGGATTATTATTGCTTGTAGGGATATTGTTGTTTCCATGAATCTTCATGGACGGGCATGTGAAGTTGGTACCCGGCGTGACATGCACACGCTCAAACCAGGGTCATGGCTATCCGACACTGTAAGTGTTGGCTGCGCACATATGAATCTGCGTTTTTCAGTACCCCTGAACTCAGAAACCTTTCTAATCAACTTGCTTTGTGTCTTACATACAATGTTCCAACCAATCAACTTGGTGGTAGTGCAATTGACTAGTCGATAGAGGGATTTACACAATGATGGGAGGCATACTGATTGGTTCTTTCCCGTATATCTGTCGGTAAGTAAGTGTTTAAAGCTATGTTTTGTTTTGTGTAAGACATATTTTGACAAATGTTTCCGTTAATGACCTTTATGCATTACACTTGTAGACTTTGATTCTAAATAAAGATACGCAACTTCTGCACCATGAAAATATCGTCACATCATTTTTTGGACATGACAAATACACTGGTGTGATTGATGCATGCCAGAGGGTAATATCAATGTTCATCCCGTTATATTAAAACGAAAATATGAAAGCCATTACATGTTTACATGGCCTCTAAACAAGGTATGCCCTTGTGTTTGCGTATAAATTTACATGCCTTTCAATTATAGAGGAGTGCATTGGTTGTGCGTTAAAATTGATATGGTGGACCGTGTAGCCTACCTATTTGACTCGTTCCCATCTAACCGACCGAACAAAAGGAAGCTAAATGCGGCAAAAATTTTGGTATGTCCTGGTGCATTTCTCAACACTACAACAAACTTGAACATCCTTTACATAAACCAACTTCAACCTTGTGGAACAGGTTCAAACTATGCACGACTTGCTGCAACTACACTTTGGAAATGATTATGTTACAGACATGCGTAGCTTCCACCTCTGCATGTTAGATGAGAGGCCAGTACAACAACTGGACGAGTAATCCACAATCCTTCCCTCACATTAATGTGTATGCTACATGACTGACTTAACGAACCTACTGACATTGATGACAAATTTAATGTGAAATTATTTTTGTAGCACATTTGACTGTGGGATGTTCGTCATCAAATTCATGCAATAACCTGATTTAAGCCCCGGTCCTCACAAGATACATTCTACCGCTTCATTTCCATTTGTCAATCAAATCCTTCCTTGTATGTCCTGTAATTTTAACTGATTTGTCTTATGATTTTTCTATACAAAGTTCCATCCCTCTGTGCGTCATAAGTTGTTGGTTGACATCGTTATAGATGTCAATAATGCAAAGATCGCAGAGTACCGCGAATGCCTTCATATGAGCAATGCCACAAGCTAGGCCAGTGATGGGAATAGGCTGCCAGTACGCCAGTAATTTGGGTGGCAACAAGACTTCACTAATTTTTTATTCTTTGATTTTAATATAGATGTTAATTATGGCTCCCCAGTATTGTTTTTGCTAGACGATGTAAAGATGGACTAATTGCAAAGTGCAAATCAAATGTAAACATGGATCAAACATGTCGATGTGGCTGCTGTCTTAGTACTATTTTGTTTACGCATGTTTCTTGTTCGGATGAATGCGACTGAAACAAATATAATTTACGGTTGTTTTTTTAGCTCATATTTGGAGTAATGTACTATAATAAAAAAACAATTTGAAATTTTTAAAAATAAATAAAAACTAATATAATTACAAAATGAATTTATAATGAAATTTTTTTACTAGCTGCTGTCTTAGTTGTATTTTTTATTTGTTACCGAAATGAATTTATAATTTAATTACAAAAAAGGAAAAATTAATTTTCAGAAATGAAACCAACCACACTATGAATGAAAACTCAACTTTTTGTAAGTGAGTTATATATCAGCCCATTAGCACATATGACTCTAGCCAAAACAAAAAATGCAACGTCTTACAGGAAAGGTTAAAAAAAAAAAAACAAATCTACATATCTGCTGCATCATCAGCAGCATCTTCTGAAAAGTTGTCCATACTGTCTGATTGACTGTCCGCATCCATTGTCTTATCAGACTTTGCTTCATCCGCCGCCAATTTCTCATCGATCAGCCAATCAACGTTCTGCTTCATAGCGCCGACTTGCCGCTCCAAACTTGACAACCGTGTGTCCATTTCATTCAGCCTTTCGTAGATATCTTGCAACTGCTGCAATACAAGAGCAACATGAGCTTCAACAATAGCTTCAATCTTGTTCGAATCAGACATTTTGTAGGAATATGTATATGGTTTATTTTACTTACTACTTTTTTAAAGAAATGTACAGATTCATAATATTACACAACACTATGCTGTAAGTATTTGTAAGATATGGTACATGACTTGTATGTTTTCAGAAGACCTCATGCATTGTGACATACGTTGTATTAATTTCTCAAACTGGCCGAATTCATCTTGCACAAATTCGTTCCTTCTTGCATACACCAAGTCATCCGTTCAGTACCCCTGATCGTCCATTATTTGGCATTTTCAATACACATGCATTGTACCTTCCATCAGTACTATCCCACTGTCATTGATTTCCACACTCACAGTTTATCATACATTCACATTCGTCATTTGTATTTGTGTCCCAACCCAATTACATGTCTACTCATCCGTAAAGCTTAGCAAAATTCCTCTTATCAGATACATATGTCTTTCCAACTACAGCGAACCTATTAAATGAAATATTCAAAATAATTAATTTGCTTTTACTCAGTTTGGGTAGGTGTTGCCACCAAACAACAATAAATGTATTCACATCTTTAAACCTACCACCAATGTATTAATGACTACGGGTTTAAGGTAATTTAACATTTACAACCAACCACAAAAAAGTTTGCAACCAGTGTTGTTTCCTTTGCATTTGGGTTTTTTTTTGCGTCCATATATTCTTGGTCAACCTGCGAAAACAAAGTTGGACTCAATCAAGAACTGTCACACCTATGGATGCACACCACGGTAAACGCGGTCGTGGACAATCACTTGCAAGGGCTGACAGCTCTCGACCGAAGTCACCAGAATTGGATTATGCAGGTGGGTATATTGATTCCTTTGGTGATTGACGTTTCTTTGAAACAGGGTTCCCACTGTGGAGTTTTGAACCTCTACGGGATTACAATTGCATCCCAATATAAGATGCTAGCCTGGGGAAGTATTTTGGAATTCCAGTTTCACTGTTTGCCAAACGAGTTCAGTGTGAACACCTGTAGACGTCCCCGAACACATCCCATGCGAGGGAGTGCGAATCCCCCCCGTTCTGGTTCGATATTGGGTCATTACAGTTCAAAGGACTCAAAATGTCACGGTTCTAAATCTGAACCAAAGAGTCCAAATCTGGCAAATCGTTTTGAGAAAAACAGATTTTTTTGAAAAGAAGTGCCAAACATGGACTGTTTTGCCAGATACAGAGTCGCCACCTAAATATTTTTTAATGGGGGAATTTAGGAAACCCTGACTCGGTGCCAAAGGCCACGTGTCCGTCATCACCAAAGTTGCCTCAGCTCGAGAACTTGGGTACGATCGGGGAAGGTCAGCTATGAGCACCCCCTTTCGCCCGGTTCGAAGACCAGCCTCTACTAACCATGATATCCGATTTTGAAAACATTACATGCTCTTATTCCAATTATTAGCCTAGAATTACTATGTTATGCGCACAGCAAACAAGTATAGACTAGATTGCCTAATTTGGAAATCAATATTGCATATTCGTTCGTTTTGAAAAATGCTTCGGAATTTGCTACTCGCAAGTAGGCTAAAACACGGATTTCAATGAGTTTTCCAACTCAAGCAACCCAACCTCCACCCACAGGCATTCAAACAGTTTATCTCACATAAGCACTTAGCCGCATGGTAAGCATACTGTCATGGCAACATTCACACGCATGTGGTATGCTAAAGCGTAAAATATTTACATCGTACTCCGTGCCAAAACAAGAAACTAGTTAGCAGACATGCATGTCCCTAGGTCGTGTTAAGTGGCTAATGCAACACAGGCAAGGATGTAATTTAGAGTAGGCTCGACTAACCCTAAAATGGCACGTGAAATGCAACAGATAACACGTATTCAAGTTGGAATTTAGAATACAATGCAGCTTATATGATATACCGAGCCCGGTGCATGTTTAGACAAATGCATGGATGCACGCATGCATTGCATAAGGTATGCTAAAATAGACGTGCCCTAATCTACCATCATAAGTAGGTAAATAAAAGGGAAGGAAGAAGTGGGGGTTGGAAGACATGCAAACCACTCACCCACACTTATTACAATTATGCCCTCGCTCGGAGTGACCGAAAGAATAATACAAATAATTAACACGCAAGCTAATTAAAATATTACAGTCCAACTAAATTAATCAAATAAATTAATTAATCTAATTAAAGCAGTAAACCACCTCGAGATGAGGGCCAGATGCAACACATGCTCGGGACTTGCTCGGAATTGCACTGTCATGCTTAGATTGCCTCTGTTTTCCCTGTTTTGCATCTCAGAAGACTGCCAAAGTCTCAGGAGTGCCTCCCAGGACACTGAGGGACATCATCAGCTGAGTAGGACTTCCACCAGCATCAGCATGAGGTCACCGGCACAAAATTCATCCATCGGCCATCAATAGACTGCCGGTCGGCACTAAATACTGTCGGCCGGCACTGAATGTCTGCAGAACCTGCAACTCACAGCAGCAGAGGGCAAAAACTTGCATGGCAATGTAATTCCAACAATGTGTGCACCAATCATGCCCCTTATCATGTTTGTGACTTAAAGGGGCATGTGCCTCGATTCTCGGGCCACCAATCACGCATTCCCATGCATGATGGCCCAAAGGATCAAGTGTGCAATTTTCATTTCAAATGCATGCAATGCAAACAAACAAACCAAGGGGGCTTCTACCTCCATCATGACTTGGTCAAGAGGTGGAGCATGCATGCCAATGCAATGCAACCCTAAGCATGTTAACTAGGCATGTAACATGGCAATTCAAGCGAGGATGCTAGTATGCAAACACATATGCAAGGCAATCATACAAACCTAACAATGAGGTGAACTTAAACATGACTTAGGAAATTCCAAATTAGCCCAAAATCAGTAGCCAAATTGCCCAAAAATGAAAGCTAATCACACATGCACACATGCACATGTTATGGTTCAAACTTCAAGTACTAACCAAGCAACATTCAAGCATACTTGAAAAGAGATATCATGGGCAATTAGCATGCAACACAAGCTCTAAAAATCATGTTAGAGTATGGTGCCAAACCAACCCAAATGAGACAACATTAGCATGCAAGTATGGCCCAAGTGCTCAAGGCTAGTCAAAGGGCATTGAACTACACTTGACAAGACTAAACATGGCAAGACTTAAGCAACTAAAAACAGATTTCTAGCATACAAAATCAAGCCCAAAGGACCACTTAGATGGCATCTATATGGTTTAAATTAAAGGGCATGCACACATGCTCTCCCAAGGAACATACAACATGAGCTTTTGAAACATCAAAGAGGCATGCAATACTAACATATGAGCATGTTTAAGGGACTGAAATAACATGGCAAATGGTCTCAAACCATTGAAATGATGCAAACAAGGCATGCTACACATTCATGCTCAAGGCTAACAAGCCTAAAATGCAAAGAGGCTATACAATGCATACTAAGATCAACCCAAACATTTAAGGACAGACCTAAAACATGTCAAGATAGGCACAAAATCTTCATGAATCTAAGCCCAAAGCATGCTAGAAACAAAGGCACGCAACCTAAGACATGTTAAGGGATCACAAGACATTACAAAGCATCTATGCAAAACATGCAAGAAGTACTAAAACCAACATGATACAAAGTTATAATATGGTAATATGAGCACAAAATACAGCCATGGCATAACCTACAAACAACCAAACATGGGGCTCCCTCAAGAGGCAAAATGGATCCTTTTCAAGGACAACAAGAAGAGGGGGTGACCCTCTCATTCTTGGGACTTCAAGGCATCATCTTCACCACTGAAATCCCTCAAGATTTCAGTGGTGAAGAGACCCCAACACCAAAATCCCGGAGCTCTCACAAAATAGCACAAAATGAGGTCTTTTCAAGGCCTAAGGGTGGTCAAACCTCCCCAAAGCACAAAACACTCTTAACCAACAATAAAGAGGACTAAAAAATAGAACTTTTTTGTATTGAATGCTAAGCACAAAAACAGTTCTAAACTATGCAAAAATGGAGTGCAAAATGGGGTAAAAAGGGGTAGTTTCTTACCCTTGAAGACCACCTTCACAAAGGTTGATGTTGTTGCTTCCTTGAGCTCAGATCCAACCAAAAACTTCAAGAACCAGCCCTTAGAACCTCAGTAATCGAAGGAAGGTGAAACACTAGGTGCTTGTGTGCAATAATATGGATTAAAGCACCTAGTGTAGAAACAAGAGAGGAAAAAAGAGATAGGATAGATACACAAGTTCTAACCTAGAACCAGAGCTTCTTCTCTGTCTTTTCTCTCTAAAAATGTCTAATTTTTCTAACCCTTGAGCCAAGAGAAGAGAGCCCTCTCTTATAGGCAACAAAGCTTACAAGCTAAGCAAACCAAAAGCTCATCCCTCCATACACGTGTATGGAGGGGAAACAATTGCTATACAGCTATTTCAAAATATCTCAAAAAGCAACTGAACAGTAGTCGGCAGGGCAAAATCGTCATTTTGACAAAATTGACTGCCGACTGGCACAATATAGTGCCGATGGAAACACCAACCAGCCGGTGGCCTCTAGCCACTGCCGGTGGTGTGTGGGGATGCCTCACAAGGCATTCCCTGCCCCTCCAAGGCAAAGCACAAGTGTCTGGTGCAAAATCAGACACAAAACGGTCAAGTTCGGAGGTCCTGAGGCAAGGCGCGTAGAAGAGAACTCCGGGAACTCCAAACGAACACGAACATAGATAATCACCGAGTGTTCAAGCAGTGACGTCCAGGTCTTGAGGACGGTCAAAAATGGGGTGTCTACAACACCACTGTCGATGTGTTTTTGTCAAGGTTACTAAAACCCAATCGGTCGAAATGCAGCGGCAACTCCCTTATGTCAGCGAGTCCCAAGTTAGGCATCGTTTCCAAAGTGAGATTGATCAAATGACTCGTTGACTCATTAGGCACTCACGCATAGAGGACACAAAGGAAGAGTCGAAGATACATGGATTGAACCCGGCATCTATGATGAAGGCTATAATGGAGGATCCTGCACTGGTGTCGGACCTTGACCTTTCAGATTACTCAAACTCCAAGGTTGTTGATTTGAACGAGGATTAGGAGACCTTGACATGTGTATGACATAGTAAGCGCAGTGTTGTAAGATGCCATCGCGGTGAGAAAAAATACGACTTAGAAACTAATAAACCATCAAACTCTGCTAACCATTTCAACGGTGCATGCGTTAATGTATTTATCATTTCCGCTTTGTTGAAGGTATTTTTTTGGGTCACCGTCATCGACTGAAAGCTGTCTTATGATTTTTGTTGGTACGATGACAAGGTCATTTTTTTGTAATGTCATTGACCGATATCAGAAGCTATCATTAACCTATGTTTTGTTGATTACTTCATGTTTTGTGAATCGTTGAATATGGACAATAAGGTTTAAGTGTCTGAATCATTAAATGGAATCACAAGCTGTAATTGCAAAAAAAAATTATGCACGACTGGCCAATGGTCTCATACACTCTAACATCAATATAGGCACAAATGTTTTGTTTTTTCAAACACAACGGTTGTATGGAAGCATACCCCGTGGGGTCAACCTGTTCATTAGCAATTTTTCTCCCATTGTGCATTGTTATGAACTAATCAACTCCCTTCAAACAAAAAAATATACAATAGACCATTCAGAAATAGAGTATTGATATTCATTAATGAATAAGTCAACACAATGGTGAAGAAATGTACCGCGCATTCTGTGCAATATAAAAAAAATTGCAAAATACACTAGTTTAACATATGGGGAAGAGAATGGCTAGAAGCTAGAGGACCCCATTCTGATTGAGCAGCTGCGAGCATGGCTTGGGCTTGAGCAACTACAGAACCAAAGCATCAAAAACCAGATCTACCATAATAACATTCATAATAAAATTTCATTCCATAATAAAATTATAAGTTACATCATAATAACTTATAAAATTCATTCAGTACATTCATTCCATAATAAAATTCATTCCACAAAGTTATTAAGTAAGTTATATAAGTTACATCATAATAAAATTCATTCCATAAACATTAGTTACATCATGAAGTACAATACAACCAAAACTGGTACAAACTTCCATTCAATTTCCCAAAATATAATAAAGTACAAAAGTTATATGATCAAGTACAAAATGATAGAAAATATAATGAAATACACCATCGCTTTGATATTATTTTCTATCCTTTCAAGCCTTCGACCATGGTCATTTTCCAAGTCATCAAGCCTCGTCCTTACATCATTAAAGTCTTCTACTGTTATAGCATCACAAGCTCTAGTGTTGAAACGGATTCTGAACGTAACGTCTTCATCATCTTCATCCACGAACTTGAAGTAATTGCAATGGGGAGTAGGAGTAGTACTCTATAATGTATGAAAATCAGTTAGTTGAATACGACAAATATTAATGTGACTACTAAAGGATTAAATTTTTTAATACATACTTACATATTTTGATGGGCAAACAAAGAACAAACGCCCTTCATTTCCATTCTCATTGGTTCTTACAATATGTATGGCAGCAGTTCTTTCACAATTGCACAGTGTAGACACGCCCGCATGGGCCTCATGCTACAGTTCGGACTTGATTTGTGTCGGTTCTTAATCTGATCTCACAATGTGCAATGCAAGACTTATAAATCACCAAAGAGTCCAAATCCGGCAAATCATTTTGGAAAACAGATTTTTTGAAAGAAGTGCCAAACATGGACTACTTTGCCAGATACAGAGTCGCCACCTAAATATTTTATTTTTGGGAATTTCGGAAACCCTGACTCATTTGCCTAAAGCCACGTGTCCGTCATCACCAAAGTTGCCTCGGCTCGAGAACTTGGGTACGATTGGGGAAGGTCAGCTATGAGCACCCCCACTCGCCCGATCAAAGATCGGCCTCTACTAACCATGATATCTAGTTTTGAAAACATTATGCATTCTTATTCTGGTTAATTAGCTAATCTTACTATGTGATGCACACAACACAAAAGTATAGACTAGATCGCCTAATTTGGAACAAAATATTGCATATCCGCTTGTTTGGAAAATGGTTTGAAATTTGCTACTCGCAAGTAGGCTGAAACACGGATTTCAATGAGTCATTCCAACTCAAACAATCCAACCTTCACTCACAGGCATTCAGGTAGTTTCACATCACATAAACATATAGCCACATGGTAAACATGTTGTCATGTTAACATTCACACTCATACAAGATGCTAAAGCATAAAAAGCTTACCGAGTACTCCAAGCCAAAACATAGAACTTGTTAGCAATCAATGTATGATCCAAGTTCATGTTAAGTGGCTAATGCATCACATACAAAATGCATCTAGGATAGGCTCGGCTAATCCTAGGATGGCATGTGGAATGCAACAAATAACACGTATTCAAGTTAGATTTGAAATACTATGCAATTAGTATGATGTGCCTAGCCCGGTGCATGCAATACGAATGAATGGATGCACGCATGCATAGCATAAGGATGCTAAATTAAATATGCCCTAATACTAACCATCAAAAGCAGGTAAGTAAAAGGGAGAAAGAAGTGGGGATTGGAAGACATGCATCACACACACGCACGCTTATTACAAATTTGCCCTCGCTCTGAGGAACCGAAAGAATAATACAATTTAATCAACTAACAAGCTAATTAAATAATTACAGACCAATTAACTAGTTAAGCAAATTAACTAAGCTAATGAAGCGGTAAAACAGCGCCGGGAAAAGAGATGCACGCATGCTCGGATTGGCTTCGCTCGGAAATCCACCGCCATGCACAAGCTGCCTTTGTTTTCACTGTTTTCCTCCTCTGAAAATTGCACAAGTCCCAAGGAACACTCTCTGATCACAGTGGAAGGTCACCGGCCAAGAGGGAACACCACCAGCCATGAAGAAGTGGTCACCGACCATCTATTGAGCTCTCGGCCACCAATTCATGGCCGGTCGGCATTGAATGTGGTCGGTCAGCCATCTATGCCTGTAGAATCCTGTTTTGACAGCAACAGAGGGCAAACATGGCATGGCAATGCATTTCAAGCAAATGTGTGCACCAACACCCTCCTTATCATGTTCATGACTCAAAGGAGGATGGTCCTTGATTCTCGGATCACCAATCGCGCATTTCAATGCGTGATGGCCCAAGAAACCAAGTGTGCCATCTCAATGTGGAATGAAATGCACATAAACAAACAATAGGCCCAACCTTTATCACTTGATCAAGAGACAAGGCATGCATGCTCAATGCAATGCAACCTAGGCATGTGAACTAAGTATGCAACATGAGGATGCCAACAAGCATGCAAACATGCAAACATGGACAACATATTGAGTACAATGCATGCAAAATGCATCACAACCTAGGTATACAACAACATGTCATATAGCTCAAGCAATGCAACTAAATGCAATATGGTTAAGCATGTGTCGACAATGCAAGTAATGAGCATGCGAAACACTATGCAACCAAAGCATGCAAACATGAAGTAATGTAACAACATTTGAGCAACATGCAAAGGGCGGACTTAGACTAATATGGACAAGTCTCAACCATGTCCAAATCAGTAGCCAAATGCTATGGAAATGAGGTCAAATTTACATACAAACATGCATGCAAACATGGTCCAACACTTAAGCATAAAGAGAGGACTTTTAAGCACACTTAAAGGAAGACGAACATGGACAAATGGCATGCATATCAAGCTCTGAAAATCAAGTTAAGGATGGTGCCAAACCAACTAAACAAGGCAATCAAAACATGCAAGCAAGGCCCAAGGCTCTTAAACTATGGCCATGTGACACATGAAGCAAATGACCAAAGGGCCATGGGGACCCAACACCACCCCAAGGCAGACCAAAACAAGGTCAAAGGCACACCTAGATGGCATCTAAATGGCCTAAGTCTAAAGGCGTGCAAAAGGGTCCAAACATGGAGCATAAGACACCAACCTCTTAAAACATTAAAGGGACATCAAATACAAGCATACCATATGGACTGAAATGACATGGTAAGTGGTTCCAAACCACTGAAATGAGCCAAGTAATGCATGCTCAACACTCGCACACCTAAGGCTAACAAACCAAAATGCAAGGTGGCTATACAAAGCATGTCATGGATGGCCCAAATAACCAAAAATAGACCTCAAGCACATCAAAATACGCATAAAAGCTTCACAAAGCTTGGCCAAAACAAGTAAGCATAGTAGTTTAGATGCTAAGTACATGTTAAGGCAAATTCATGGCATTACAAGACAAGTATGCAAGGCAAGCATGGTGTGTCTAAACCAATTAAAAATAGTGCTATATTATGACAAAATAAGCACAAATAACACTTAAGACATGGCCAACATGCACTTAAATAAGATGCTTACACATGAGGCTAAAATGGCTAACATTGAAGGCAACAAGGAGAGGGGATGGGCCTCTCCTTCTTAGGACCTTAAAGCACCATCCCCACCACTGAAATCCCTCTGGATTTCAGTGGTGAGGAGGCCAAAACAAGGTGGTCCCGAAGCTCACCAAAATAGCACAAAAATGAGGCCAAACAAGGCCTAAGAAGGGTCAAACAACCCCAAACACCAAAGCAACCTTAAACAACTATTTTAAGCACTTAAAATCAAAAATTTTATATGTTATAGACTAAGCTTAAAAAAAGATGCAAGGATGGCTAAAGGCCTATGCAAAAATGGGGAATAAAGCAAGAACACTCACCCTTGTAGACCTCTTCAAGAACAATGCTCCAGCTGGTTTTCCAAGCTTGAATCCACCCAAAAATCTCCAAGAACAACCCTTTGATGCCTCAGCAACTAAGGAAAGGTGTAGCACTAGGTGTTTGTGCACAAAAGTAAGACTAAACACACCTAAGCCCACACAAAACTCACAAGAGAGGAAGATATAGAGATAGATGTATACACAAACCCTAACCCTAATCTAAGACCCTCTGGAATTTTTTTGGAACCCATGAGGAGGGAGGAGAAGGCCTCCCTTTATAGAGATTCACTCTTGCAAAGCTTACAAAACAAGCTAAACAAGAGTGAAATCTCTCCATACACGTATGGAGGGGGTATAAAGTGGGTGCCAGCTATCACAGCTGGCACAAAATATCTACCAAAAGCAGATGCACAGTGGTCGGCCAGCCAAAAATGACAAATTGACCAAATAAATGGTCGACCGACCACAAAGAGTGCCGACCGGCCAAACATTTGGCCGATGGCAAAAAAATAATGGCCGGTGGTCTCAAGCCATGGTCGGTGAGGTGTGGGGATGGCCAACAAGCCATTCCTTGTCCCTCAAAAGCAAAACACAAGTGTTTGGTACAAAACCAAACACAAAACAATCGAGTCGAGAGGCCTTGAGACAAGGCGCATAGTTGAGACCTCCGGGAACTCAAGACGAACACAAACAAAGATGATCACCGAGTGTTCAAACGGTGACGTCCAAGTCTCAAGGACGGTCAAAAATGGGGTGTCTACACACAGCCTCGGTAGTAATCTTATGTTGCTATTGTTAGAAAAAGAAGCCATTTTTTAAATCTGCATACATGAGAAATTTGTAGTGCTCTGCTATGCTTGTGTTTGACGGGGTTAATAGCAGTTCTATTTGAATTTGAGGGACAGAGTGTGTCTTTACTAAAAACATCTATTTGTTCAAACTGCCATGTTTAATAGCATTTGAGTAGAGGTTACACAGACTTAACTGTTAATAGCATTTGAACAAACATGGCAGTTCAATGTCAGTCATTTTCTTCAGTTTCAAACATAGCATTTGTGATTAATTACACACATGTTACAGACATAGCATTTTCAAACTGACCAAACATGGCAGTTTTACAAACATATCAGTTCAATGTCAATTCAATTATCAATCACACATGTTACACAACTATTATCAACAAATCATACTGAAGTGAAATGATTATGGGCAGATTGTTGGAGAGTGTGATTCAACTAATAGTTATCAAACTGAAATATTTATCAACAAATCAAACATGTGATTTTCAACAAAAGCACATTGAAATACTTATCAACAAATCAGTAATAGTTATGAACATTTCAATTCAGTTTGATAATAGTTATCAATGTTGATAATAGTTAATTCAATTCATGTAGCTAACATATTAGTTGATAGCAGTTCATTACAACAAATCATGCATGATTGACAACAAATACACCAAAATTCAATTATGAACCACACATTGAAAATTACACAACTATATGCATTTGTTCAACTAATTATCAATCTGCATAATCATACTATGTTCTACAAAGATGTGATCCTTTCATTTTATGTTCGATCACTTTTTGCATAATCATACTACGTTCTGCAAAATTTATACTTTATCTGTAAAAGGTAAATACATATATGTTCCTCACAATATGTTCCACATTTATCAATCATACCATTTATCTATCTGCATAACAGTAATTTTCAAAGCCCTAATTTTCAAAGCCCTAATTTTGAATGAGTAATTTTGAAAGCCCTAATTTCCAAATTTCAAATCTATTTTGTCAATCACAACCCTAACTTTTTGATTTCAGTGTTTGGAGGACGAACCTGGTTCATCTATGGCCTGAAAGCCCACATTCTCCTTAACAAATTCCTTCGCTACAGCCGATGGTGGTTGCGGTGGAGCTATGGTTCGCGAAGCAGAGAAAATGAAGGCTACAGCGGTGGGTTGGGTTTACGAGTGGGTCGTCGTCGGGAGTGGTCGCCGGTCAAGCTGGGTTCGGTGGAGGAGGAGTGAGTGTGAGAGTGAGGGGGAGTGAGAGTGAGATTGAGGTGTATACTCTATATAACTTGTATAGCGGAGCGGGAAAACAAAAATTTGTATTTTTTTATTTTAATTTTTAGTCAAAAAGTCAAAAATTCACTAAAAAAATGAAAAAGCCAACAACTCATACAAAAAAGTCAAAAATTTTCTTTTCTCTCTACTTTTTGCGCATCTTTTCGTAAAAAACTAAAAAATCGTCCCAAACATACTAGTTTTTTCTAGCTCATATTTTAGTCAAATAGCTAAAAAATTTCTAAATCAGCCTGTTCCCAAACGAGGCCAGTCTCCACTTTAGTCATGACGCAGGCAGCGAGAGAACATTGAACCGACAACAAATGTTGTAGCGAGAGGGCAATATTAGTACAGGTAACTATCAGGGGTGAGATTGTTATTGAGGGAATTATTAGTCAGGGGACTAACAGTGATGGGACTACAAGTAATATTGTCATGGTTTAGGGCTGGTTTGGCATGTCTTTAAGAAGACAAAGAGTTAAAAAAGTTATTGAACAAGCTAAAAAGTTACCACTAGACACAAATTAAAAATTTTAAAAACATAAATTGCTTGATGCAAATTACAAGTAATAATGTATGACACAGTGATTGGTCTGTCCTGGTACAAATTACACATGGGTGCACAACAAAATTACACAGGATAGTGTTGTTCAGTCCGTGGGAGCTTATCACAGGTCCCGTTTTGATAATCTTAACCGTTCAATGTGTAGAACTCGTCGAGTACTATATGTCTATTAAAAATCATGTTCATCGGATATCGCTAACTATATAATCAAACCAGTTTTGTATAAAAATAAGGGATGGTGTTATAGTTAACGGTTGAAAGAAAACTACTCCGATCAGATAACTATCGATATCCGATCAACGTGATTTTTCATAGGCATGTAGTACTCGACGAGCTGTACATATTTAATGATTCAGATTATCAAAACGGGTCCCATGATGGCCCCCATGGGCCGAACAGCACTGTCCAATGCAATGCCCAATATTTGTGTATTCGGAATACGTTGGGATTATGATACCTTCCATAGATGGGATTAGTAGTCCCCCATGGGAGATGGTATTAGAAAACCAATCCCTTCAATATACAAGTAGATTTGCTGGTTTGGCCCCTGTTATCTTATGTAATGTACTTACTGTACTTCCTTAGTAATTAATTTGCTGTCTTAGTTTGTTTGTACTTATGTGATTGATATGTCCAATCCTGAATAAAAATAATTTACGCCTCATTTCGCATGTAACAGTTTTACCTTAACAAGCCAACAAGCACTACAAAACACCAACAACCCTAATAATATGTGTAATAACCGAAGTTAATCGTATAATAATAGGTATACGAAAGTAATTATTTTTGTACATTATGACGTAGTGCCTTTAACTCCTATCTGTGAAAAAAAAAATTAACTATTACTAATCCACTACTTATTACTGTGAAGAAGTATTTTGTTATAATTCTATCGTTAATATTCTAGTTACATCCACAATGTATGTGTTACTGTATTTGTTACTGTCAACTGTTAATTTTTTGCCAACGAAGTTTCTTGTTTGGTGATGCAGTGCAGCGGCTAAGGGCAATGTTACTGACCATAATTATTGTGCAATGTTAGATTGCCTATTAACAGTAGCTACCGTTTTAACCGTGGGGGGGGGGGGAGGGAGGCAGGGAAATGCTGGGCAAAAGCCCTCCCAGACATTCGGCCGAGAGTCCCACCGGACGTCCACTACGACAATTTCTGTACCGGTCGCTGAACTACAATTTCTTTTTTTTGGGGTTTTTTGTACTTGTTCGCAAATTTTTGCCGCCTGCAATTTTTTTTAACTGAAATTAATTATACACATTTGTTTATTACATATATATATATATATATATATATTTACAATTTCTGTTAGACACGGATCTTAATACACCCTTTAATCCATCCATTGTAGCATCATTCACACAATTTGCCCTCTTTGTTTGGACTGCATAAACGGGGATTGTAATCCACCATACTGTTAGTCGTGCGATACATTGTCCGTCGACCAGTCGGTTCGGGTGTATTTGTATCATATGTTTATTTACTCATCGGATTAGATGCGAAAATTAGAGTATTTGTAGTGAATCAAATGTTTGGTTCGACAGACTGTATAAGGATAAATTATCAATTTATATTTAATTTATAATACTAAATTTGTAATTTATAATTCATAATTGAACAACACAAAAAAAAAAATTAATTCATAGGGCCATACGAAATTTAATTTTTAATTTATAGGTCGAAAATTTAATTTAACGTTACCCTACCTTACACTACGTCTCGTTTGTGAAAAATAAACAAAAACAAAAAAAATCAGTAAAAATAATTAATAAGATAAAATGGCACGTCAAACCTATAATCAGTGGAAATTTCCTGCCACAAACATCATATCCAACTACAACAAAATCTATTACTTTCAAAACACAAAAAAATAAATTTAAAAATATGAAAATACTAAAATAACATAAAAATAGCAACTTTCTAACCACCTTAGGGTTGGTTTGACATGTTTAAAAAAAGTCAAAGAGTCAAAAAGTCATTATTTTTATTTAAATCACATCATCTTATTTAAGTTACATCACCTCTCTAACACATCAATTCAACCCCAACCCAAACGGAACCCATATTTCACAAAAAGTCAAAAAATACACTTATTTAGATTATCCCAAATATTTAATATGTAGTGTCACGTATGTTTCCGTTTCTCTCCCAAATTTGGAACAAAAACCAAAGTTGGCAGACAAAGCCTATGAAATCCCACAGAGGCAGTACTTTTCATGATGACCCACATGCTGTAGCCTTTCTAATCTCACCAACTCATTTCTATTTCCCATATACAATTTCGGCAACTTTGTTGTCCCTCATTCTCTCTCCATTTCGATTTTGCTATCCATCTCCAGTAACACACACTCTCTCTCTGTCTCTGTCTCTCTGTCTCTCCATTTCGACTGCGCCAGTTCGCCGACAGTAACACTCACCATGTTCTCGGGCATGTGTGAGTCTGTCTATTTTTTTTTTTCGGAGCACATTATTATTATGACCTACTGCGTTCCACTCGCATGACATTACCATTTCTCAACTATTAAACTGTTCCTCATTAGGTCATTGAAACCATACGTACGATTAGGTATACAAACTACATGTGTGACAAACTGATATTACCATTGAGGAGTTCCACAGTGACAAATGGTCTTGGTTGAGCAGTGTAGTCAATTTTTTATTTATCTGCATGAATGTAAGTTGCGTATGGGTGCTCTTGGGTTGAATGTCCGATGTGACCTTGTTTAAAGTGTGCGTATTGGTTGTTGTTTCTGGCTTGAAGTCGTCAATACTATTAAACGAGTACAACATATGGCCAATTAATTTTCGTAAAACAGTGGCATGCCATAGGTGCATAAATTAATGACAACATATCATACTTGAACAATAAACGAAAAGTACCACTCGTACAATGTACGTACGACTGAATGGTCCGTTCATTGTAAGTTGTTAACAGTGAATTTCGTTTTGTTACAATTTGGGAGTAACGTTCTTTCTATATCCTTATCAATATTGCATGAAATTCTTTGCAGGAATTATCGTAATTGGATATGGGCGATATGTCAGACAATGCGAAGCAACTGTGAGTTTATGTCATTCACTATTTCATACAATGAGGTTTGTAAGGATATGTTTCCTGTATGTACTAAATTCCACGGTCTGTTCGTGTAAGACATATTGTGGCGGTATGTACTGTCATCAAGAGGTTGTGCGATTTGAGCTTCACATATTTGCGATAGCCTCAAATTGCACCATGAATTTCGTGTAATGGATTAAAACTCTGTTCATTTCTTAGCAGAATATGTGCACATACGGCACATGTCGCGTATTCTGCAGAAAGAAATTGTGAAATCCATAATTGACTGAGTTATACTAAACCACTTCAGTTAATAATTTTTGGTCACAATGGAAAATGACATTACCAATTTCATGAAAATGGCATAACTTTTGAAATGACAAGGCAAGATTGACTATCTTTAAAGTTAACCGACGAAGATGATAGAATGCACAAAACGCACATACCATCGATGTAATTTGGCCTTCAATAAAATTTCATTTACGCCGATATTTGTTACAGGCAAAGGAAAACATTAAAGCCAAGTGACGAAGGTTCACGAATCAAAACGGTTGACATTACCAAGCCCCCTCGACGAAAGCAGCCAGTTGGACCATTTATTTTTTACAGGTTCGATCCGTGTCCTTCAAAGCAGCTCACAGTATGAATCCCTCTCGTCGGAAACAGTTGACGGTATTTTTGCACAATTGTGCATTACATATTTTGTACTCATAGTTTGCGCCTGTGCAAATTTCACTTTGTATTGACAAGAAATTAAGATTTTAGAGACAAAAAATAAGGGCCAAAATAATTTCTTACAAACCTAATTGTTGTTGCAGAAATTATGTGGTTATTATATTTTTAGCAACGAAAATTGGACATTACTGATGCATTATTATGTAGTTGGGACCAAATTTGTTTGTGTCACAAATTGGTCCCCAAATGTCAATGGTTGCGATTTGTGTACATAAATGTATATATATCCATCGATATTTAACATATACTTATGCCGAAATTCACAATGGTTGCAACCAGCAACAATTCAAGTAAAGACGAGAAGCAGACAACCCCGAACCGAAAATGGTTAGTGTGTAGACATGTACTAAGTAGAGTACAGTGATGGAAACACGTGACTGCTGTGATAGCAAAGTATGGACTTTTATTCCATGCGCACACCAGTCATGTGCTTCTATTGTGTCGCATTCAGCGATTTCCAGCAGTCATAGACGCCATATTGCATATTCTTATAAACTCCGATTATTTGTAAAAGTCCATGTCCGTTTTTATTTCAAATGTGTGCGAAATAGTAATTTGTATGTGCAATCATATGTAAATACCACAAAATGTGCACACATTGCGAGTGATACAACTTGTGGTGACAATTATTTTGGACTTACAGTTCTTATTTGTCCTGTATGTGCGTCACGTTGGTGTAACACTTACAGAGCCGAAAGGATATTGGGGAAAGGTGGAAGGAACTCCCCTGTGATGAGAAGAAGAGGTTTTAGGACATGGCTAAGGCAAGTGCCAAGGAACTGGGCGAAGAAGTTGCAAAGAAATCTGCAAAGGTATTTACGTACTTAATGTTTTCGTAACTGCATTTGGGGAGGACCTGCTATCGACACAATGTTGGTTAAATTTTTGTATTAATGTTCACGTTAATAACATTGCAGAGTAAAATACAAGTCCGTATATCATTGAAGGCAATTGTTGATATTGTGAACCAGTGTAACGAAGCACAAAAGCAGACAGTCATTGATATTGGGTTCGGTGGCCTCCTCGGGTTAAAGTGTACCTGTATAGATCACAACTTGTGCCAATGGTTGGTACAGAACTTTGATCCCGACACATGTTCATTGACTATTCATGGCCGTCACCTGAGGCTCACCTGTGAGAAAGAGCATGTCTTATTGGGTATACAGTCAGAAGGTAATGACGTGCAGTTCACTGGTTCAATAGATGCATATCCCAATATCTATGAAGAGGTTAGAGCTGTTAAGGGAGTCATTCCTTTGAACCAGTTGAGAGTTTATCTGACTGAGAGTGATGGTGCAGACGACGAGTTTCGGCGAAAGTTTGTGCTGTACGTCTTGGAGGCCATGTTATGTCCTACTACAATGACCGCCTTAAGCCTGTCATTCATTCATGCCGTGAAGGACGTGACCGGTATGCGGGCATGTAATTGGGCAAAGTTGACACTGCAATTCCTTGTCAAAGGTGTTCGAAAGTATAAGATGAAAGGTCAGCGTGAGGCAACTGGATGTGTTTTCCTTCTAATGGTAACGTAATTGATCGTTGTCTGTTTGTACCATGCCGATTACATATTTCATCCATTGTTGTGCATATGGTTCAATAAAATGGTAGTCGTTGCGAAATACAAACTTACCTGTTATTGAACAGCATGACAAATATACTTGTACGGGCCACATTTTTGTAACCAGAAAAAGCTTATCTTTTTAACCGGAAAGCTGTATGAGGATTCTGCCATCGAGACACATAAATACATAGATATGATTGTGTTGTAAGTTGTATGCATTGTTAACGAATACAGATTATTTTTCTTGAAACTGTATACTAAATATCTTTTTCCCTTATAATGCAGCTATTTTACTTAGATCGTTTTGCCCTCCCTGTAAGAGTATGTCAGCTACTACACGCTCCATCCCTCGGCTAAATGATTGGGGTGATGCCAAAATATGAGAGACGCGGCGACGTATGGGGAGGAAGCAAATATTGGAGCAACATGAGGTAATCAACCCATTCGTTGTGCGCATTTGACAGCATTGCCCCACCTGTGTTATGGAAATAGTGACAGACTAAATTTGTGTTCTTATGACTAGGCGACAAGCAATAACCCATTCCTTAGCGTATGCCATATTTTCACTTTGTCTCTCCCTATTTACTCTCAAATACTCAAACTTTTGCGGGAAAAACATGAAGTTTCCATCTGGACAATATTGTAGCCTTACAAATTCAATTTTATGTACTACTTCCGTTATCAAATGAATTTTGGTTAAGCCCTGAAGTCAGATTTTTGGAAAAGTTTGAAGATTTTGGTTTTTTAACCTTGTAAAAAGGTCAAAACATTGTTGTTCAGTTATTGTTAGTTAGTTTGTAATTGAAAGTTTGTCTTTGTTTATCTAAATGGGAAAAGGTCAAGTGGTAAACATGGGATCGACTGTGAAGTTTTTATCCACACCAGATGAGCATCATTTACAACAAATTCTTTGTTCATTTCAGACAAATGGAGTAATTAATTTTTATTAGATATATTTAATATGTAAGTGTGTACACATACGTTGTGTGCAACTTAAGAAAGCGGACCGAAACTTTACGATTCACAGTTGAGATCGATTAACGATTCAGTACATTACCATTTTCATTCATGATTTGAATCCCGATTTGACAACAATGTTAGGTGGAGTTTCATCCAACAATAGAGGAAAACAACGACATTGATGACGCAATCGACGCACACCATGTTAATAACAAACAGAAACCATGGATTAATGAAGTTTGTTTGAACAAGGTTGAGTCCGACATTGGTAAACTGAAGGAAACCATGAAGCAAGTGCTTCACAGCAATGCGGAAATAAAGGACATGTCACTCAATTTCCGAGGGAAGGAAGTTGTTGACAATGCAAAGGTAAGCAAAAGCAATCAGTACATATGCTTTACACAGTTCACAGAGGTTACTTGAAGATGAAATATCGTAGTAAGTTAATGTATGTGTTTGTGTGATTAGGTGGAGTCGATTGAAAGAAATTGTAACATTAACATATCCTCCAGCATTGGTGAACTCAAAGGAATGCTGAACGAACTGGTTGGAGCTATATTGTTTGGGAAACAACCGTTTAATGAACATACACATATTGCTGAAATGAAGCAAATGATGCAGCAAGTGCTGGAAGGTTTATCGGAAACAGCACAATTGCCTCACACAGAGGAAAAGGGTGTTGACCCTAGCGTGGGAGTTGAGTTGCATGACGGTGGCGTGGTCTTCCCAAATTATTATGGTAGCCCAAATAAGGGTAATCTTCAAGATTTACAAGAGGTGGATTGGGAGGACAATAATGTAAATGGAATGTTGTCCAATGAGATAATTGATATGCAAGTTGGACAGTTGTGTACCATCCAAGAAGTTGGGGACATGCACAACAACCGTGGCCTTGCCTTCGAGGAAACATACACAAGCGAAGAAAGCAAATCTCTTTCGGTTCAGTTTCTGGCCATCAAGAACGTTGCAAAAGAGAGTTTATCTTCCTTTGATGATTTGCAAACCTTGCCACCAATGCGAGGAGAAGCAGACAATGTGCATCCTTCTATTGGTAAGCTTGCCCAAACATTGGGAGCGGGACAAATTGTAACAGGCAGACGAAAGGGAAGAGGAAGAGGAAGAGGTGTTGAAGCCACAGACGTAGGGGATATGCTTTCGTGCAACAATAGCAAAATAAGTACTCGACTTACTGTAGAAAAATTCCCAAGTCGCCACATCACTTCACCTTTTGTATGTTTCATTACCAATTGATGCCGACAGCATTACTGATCATAATTGAACCATTATTTGTGTTGTATTTTAATAGTTGTCATTCTAGTGCAAGTTTGCACTAACAAATGGTGTACAATAGTTTTACAAATTTCGGACAAAGTCCTGTCCAAACTGCACAGGTTGGAGAAGCGGTTCCGTTTAGAGGTTAGATATCGCTTCACCAATTTTAGATGCATAAGGATGTGTTATGTATTTTGTAAATTAATTTTTTGAACAGTGTTCAGTTAGTTAATTGTTTATATTAATAGGAGGAGTTGATGTTACTTGATTGTTTATATTGATAGAAAGATTTGATGACACTGGAGAGCAGAGAGGTTTTATCAGTGGCCGAACACAAAGTTGTTGACTCTGTACTTGACGACAGAAAAAATGAAAGGTACGGATGAGTTTAGTACTCGCAATTAACATGTTCCGTAGTATTTGTGAAATAAGTTTGAATTCTACAATTTTCATTTGTCGTGCTATATTTATTTGATTTTTGTAACTATCAGTTCTTTAATTTTTCATAATCTGTATGATTTTGATGGATTTATGATGGGTTTATCCATGTCATATGTACGATTTTCTTTGAATTTAATGCAGTGGCCTAGGGAAAGATCACTGGCTAAATTTCCTGTCTGAAGTTTTCTTCTCTTGGTCTTATCTTGCACACATGTAGCTATTGGGAAAATTGCAAATCACTGATATTTTCACAAAATATTTACAAATTCTTGGAAAACTTTATAATTTTAATTATGAAACTTAATAAAGTTTACCAATGATTTGCAAATTTTTTTGAAAACTTATACTAAGTACAATTTTCCCTAGCTATTTTCTTCTAGTCTGCTTATATTTGCCATTTTGATCATTTTGGGATATTGTTGGCTCCAGTTTGTAAAATACATGTGTTTTTTGTTTTTTTAACTTGCTCACCTGTAAATGAGCATTTAAATTTTCACATATTATTTTAGGAAATACTATTGGAATGTCATAAGTTGTAATATTTAAAACTTTTTCTTTCAATTTTTTTTTAAAAAACTTAAAACTAATCTTAATTGGATTGGAGAGTAGTAGAATCAGGAATATCTGCCATAGTTCTACAACAGAAAAAACTAATCTTAGTTGTAGAGTTAAGCCAAATACGTTTAAGTTTTACTAGGTTGTAGGTTGCTTCTTACTAGTTCATGTATACGTTTAATGTAGGGACATTGTCGTGTTTATGAATCTTCATGAAATGCCTTACGAATGTGCTACGCGACGTGACATACGCACGCTTAAACCAGGGGCATGGCTATCGACACTGTAAGTCGTGATATCTGATATATGTTATTTCCACTATATTTGCATGATGGACATTTCCATATACAGACATTGTTATTTCGTATTACATTTAAACAAATTGCAAACCTGATTTCGTAAGTTGCCTCGTCTATTACAATGTTCTAGCCAATCAACTTGGTCGCGGTTCAATTGACTAACGGACAGCGGCAAGTACACAAAGACGGGAGGCATACTGCGTGGTTCTTTCCAATATATCTATCGGTAAGTAAGTGTTTTAGGTCAGTTGTGTATTGTAGAAGACATATTTTTAGAAAACTTTGGCTGACTGAACTTTACACACCAAACATGCAGACTTTGATACTAAATCAAAAAACTCAACCTCTGAACCATGAAAATATCGTCAAATCATATTTTGGACATGACAGATATATTGGGGTGCTTGATGCATGTCAGAAAGTAATATGAATGTCCATCCCATTGAAGCGAGTAGATTTAATATGAACGTCGGTAATATGAATGTCAATCCCATTTACATGAATGCCAATGTAAATATGAAAGTGCGTACATGTTCGCATACCCTCTAAACAATGTCTTCACTTGTGTTTATGTGTAGATTTACATGCCTTTCAATTATAGATGAGTACATTGGTTGTGCCTAAAAATAGATATGGTAGACCGTGTGGCGTACCTATTTGACTCATTGGCATCCGCCACATTGGACACCAACAAGCTGAACGCGGCAAAAATGTTGGTATGTCATGCTGAATTTCACAAATCTACTTCCACACTGTCACATTCTTCACATAAACTAACCGTCTCATTCTGCAACAGGTTCAAACAATGCATGCCTTACTGCAACTACAGTTTGAAAATGAATATGCTGTAGACGTGCGTACCTTTGACGTCCGCATGTTAGAAAAAAGGCCATTACAACAGCTGGACGAGTTATCCACAAACCCTGCGTCACATTGACTTGACTCCTGAATGTCTCATTTAACGAACCTGCTTATATTTACGAGAAACTGAATGTTACATTTCATTTGTAGCACTTTCGACTGCGGGATGTTTGTGATCAAGTACATGCAGCGGCTTGATATACCCAGCGCTCCACACAAGGTACATTCTACCGCTTCATTTCCAATTGCGAAATAAATTCGTTTATTTCCTACCGCTGTAATTGTACCTGATTTGTGTTATTCATTTTCTCTACATAGTTTCATCCTTCTGTGCGTCGGAAGTTGGTGCTTGACTTCGTTATGGATGTGAATAATTCAAAGATTGGCGAGTACCCTTCGTGCATGTGATTGATTGCAATTACAACAAATAGGGCAGCGATTTTATCATGGCCTGCCAGTACGAGAGTAATTTCAATGCCCAACCACAACTGGATTACTGCATCAGGTTGTCGTGACAACTTTTTAGGTCGCAACTGTGATAATACTAATTTCTCACGCGTATTGATTGTACACATAATTCCAATGTTTGGGACTGGAACAAATGAAGGAAAGTAGTAATGTTTGTTTGCTTTTATCATGGCCTGTACGTAATGTCATACACATAATTCCAATGTTATGGGTACAGAACAAGCAATGCAATTTGATATTTGTCCAAATGAATATAGTAATGTTTGCCCAATGCAATGTAATATTTGTCCAACAAACAATGCAAGTTGAAAGTAGTAATGTTTGTTCGCTTTTACCACATGAATTATGTTTGTTCGACTTTTTTGAATGCCATAATTTTGTCCAAAACAAAGCAAAAAAAATCCCACAGAACAAACAAATAGCAGTGACTATAATGCACCAACAGGGGTCCACCTGTCCACAGGAATTCATGTGGTAAACAAACTATTGTAATTCTCCTGCCGAACCACCTTACTATTATGTTTCCAACTGTCCCTGCACATTGTGGACTTCACATCTTCAGGCCAACCTAACAGCAACATGACATGCACTGTTGTATTGATATTACAACAAACCATTAAAAAACAGAGTATTGATATTCATTTTTTTTTTTTTAATCAGCAAAAGAAAAAACTTTATTGATGAAAAAGCATATACAAGGTGTGAATGATACATCAATAAAGAGGAGCTTGGAGCTAAAAATGCTCCAACCTCCTAGTTGGTGAAAGACTAACGAAGAGAAACAAAACCAAAAGGAAAACAATAAGAATATAACTCTAAGCCCATCCTCACAAAAACGCATAACAGGGCAACCAGATGAAACTCCAAAGCAGCATGAACAAACTTCAGACCATACAGCCAGACTTCAGACCAAGAGCACAATGTAACCACAAAAACCATAGCCAACTTCAGACCATGAACAAGATACCAATAGCCACACAACCAAAACAAGCACATAGAGGTGAAACAGCAGACCAAATATGCTACTTAGCAGCAACCACCAAAAGACATACAGCAGTAGTTTGGATTTTAATTTGTAGTTAACATCACAAATCTGCAGTTTACAGCAACAGTTTGAACCATTGACAGCAACTCCAGATCAATGAACTGCTATTTGACCTCCAGACAGTAGCCCAGCAACACCAGAGCTGCAGCAGAGAAGAACCCTGACATGCACTGCAGCCCTACAACTCAAGCTACACAACCCAGATCCTGTACTTCTGCACTGAATGGATATAACCAAACCAGGAAATCACCTAAAAACATACTGCTGCATCACACTACCAAGTATCACCCCATTTGAGTCTGAATTCACACAGATCATAGCAGATACCAGCTAAGAGCTTGATCCATTAGACCTGATCCAAACCTCACAGCAGCAGCCACCATTCAGTCTTGAGCCTGATCTTTCAACCTCCAAAACTAATAAAAAACTACAGCAGCAAACCAACAATTACAACAAGGCCAATAGCAAACCTCCAATAACTTTCCCCAATCCAGCAGCAGACCTCCAATACAGCACACCAAAACATCATTCTAACAATTGTAAAAAGGCCAATATGCAGAGCAGACTTAAGCCTATTCCTTGATCCCATATAGCAGCAGCAGAGTACATATATAGCAGAGCAGAGTTGAAGCACAGCAGAGCAGCAACCAGAAATGAGCATGCTTGACAGCATAAACTAAGGCAGAGCAACAACCCAAAAATAAGGCAAAGCATAGCAAAATTGAAGCACAGCATAGCAAAATTACCCACCAAGAAGATCTACTAATACCAGGTATACACCCACTTCCCCTTGCTTCCATCAGCATACCATAGATTGACCAAAATCCTGCACCCTTGCAGCAAAAAACACCAAACACCACCCCCTTCAATCAGACTTTGATCCTATCTAGATTATTGACAATGTCCTCCACTGAATACTGTAGGCCTCTATAACTTTACTTACACCAAAGTGCAACCCTCACTTTCACCATCTCAGCCAATTCAGGCCCATTAACAATCTTATCATTAAAAAGACAATCATTCATAGCTTTCCAAATTGACCACATAACAGCTAAGGGGACAACTTTCCACATTGGTTGGATCACCTTTTTGAATTTAAAACCAGCCCACCAATGCAACAATGCCTCAATTGATCCCAGTAATACCCAAACCAGATCCCACCATTTCACCATATCTGACCACAAATTCCATACCACCGGACATGACAGTAGCAGATGGTTAATTGTCTTCTCCTCTGTTCTACACAGCAGACACATTGAGCTAGCTTCCATATTCAACACTCCAATCCTTTTCAAAAAAGATGAAGTTTTAAGTCTGCCTTTCCAAGCTAACCAGCTACAGAATTTCACCTTGGGTGGGGCAATATTCTTCTACAACATAACAGCAACATCTACAACAGGACCTTTCAACAACACCCACCATTTCTATATCGAAGTCATAGAGTATGAACCTGATGGATTGGCCAGCCATAAACAAGAATCATCTGCTTCAGCTAAAAGTATAGCTGCATCCCTAAGTACCCGTTGCAGCCTTACAACCTCCTCTTCCTCCCAAGCTAACATAGATCTTTTAAACAAAAACTTCCACTCATGTGTTGAACCTCTTCTATGGGCCATCTGTAAAATTATACTACCCTTTTCCTCAGATAACCTGAATAACCTAGGAAATTCCTCCTTTAGACACAGATTATTTAACCACTTATCCTTCCAAAATAGTAGTCTTTGCCTGTTTCCTGTAACTAGCTTGAGATTAGATAAATAATAATTAACTAGCTCTGGACTAGATGCACCAAGCTGGACAACATCTGCCTATAATCTTGATGCTAGACTGGACATTTGTACAATTGGAACCCAACTTCCTCCAACCACACCATATTTGCACCTCAACAGTTGTTTCCATAGAGCACTGTCCTCCACTCCAAACCTCCACCACCTTTTAATCAAAAGGCATGCGTTGATCTCTCTCAAATTTCTAACCCCCAGACCGCCTTGTGATTTATCAACTGCTAAGTCCGCCCATTTCACCATATGGACTTTCCTCTTTAGTTCAGATTTACCCCACAAGAATGCTGCCTGAATCTTCTCAATTTGCTTAGCCACTCCCACAGGTATTTTGAAAATTGATAGAAAATAGAAAGTATTGATATTCATTAATGAACAAGTCTGCACAATGGTCTGAAAGATAGCACGCATTCTGTGTAATACAAAAGAATACATATATAAACTAGTCTAAGATTTAGGGAAGAGAATGGCTAGAACACCCCATTCTGATTGAGCATTTGCCAGCATGGCTTGGGCTTGGTCCAACTCAGCTTTAGTTATCTGAATTGATACAGAACGATGTCTAATTTGGGAGAGCATCACCCTTGCTTCTTGATTAAGCTGGTCATGTTGCTGCTGCAGATGAGCCTTTCTTTGCCAGACAGAGGCAAGTTCTGCCATGAGTTTGGTTTCCTCAAGTTCAAGTGCTGAGTGTTGCTCAAGAATGGTTGCAGAGGTTTGCTGGCTGAGTTTGAGTGAAGTAGATATGGTGTGGGCTTCATTTAGGAAATCTTTTTTGGTTTGAATATCCTTCGAGCAAGTCTGAACCATCTCTGGAAGGGTTGGCCATTCCGTGATGATCTTGGCCAATTGCTTTAGTTGAATAGGGTTGAAAGGATTATGGGAGAGGTTTAGAACAGCAGAAAGACAGGCCAAGGTTTCATTAGGTTTGTGGAGAATGATTTCTTCAATTGGGGTGTTAATGAGGTTGATGAAGGTAGTTAAGGTTTGTTGAATTTCAGCATGAAAGAGATGTAGCCTTTGAGGCAATGGGGAAATTTCGTCTAGATGTTGTTAAAGAATAGAAAGTTCGGCCTAAATATCCTAACATGGAATGATGGCCTGTGAACATTAATAGTTTGGTGAGAATATATGCTTGCAAGTAATAAAGAGTAAATAGGATGAGGTTGGAAATGGTAGTACCTGTCCTGATAACGTGCGCGCAGACGGTTGGCCTTATTCGGCTATGGTTGTGGTAGCAGGAGGAGTTGTTTCGGGTACTGATGAAATGGCAACATCAGCACCTTCAGGCTCTTTTTCTGGTTCTGCTAACAAGGGAAAGTCATGAGGACCTTCAAGTTCTTTATCAGACATTGGTCGTAGAGATAAGTCGTGTATTATGTCCATCCCTGTAAATAGGAGAACAATACCAGTTACTTAAAGAGAAGTTTTTTTTTTTTTTTTTCAAACGAACAGTCACATTTGTGTTTCTATTTACCTTGGTTGTTGTGAACTTCAGGTTGAGGGCATTTTGTATTGTCATTTGTTGGAGAGGATTGGCTGTTGATTGAAATGTCAAAATCAATCATCTCTGATTCTTTGTTTAAAGTTTGGGAATTAGAGGGGTTGGATGATGATGGTTGAGGGCTAAAGACAGAAGGGACAATAATAGGCTCAGTGCCCCCTGGGTAATCAACCTCTATCGGGACAGCCCCAACTGTGACATCCCTGAGAGCAATAGGAGGAGGTTCTAGGTGTGAAGAATTGTGTAATGCAGATTGTGTAGATTGATGTGGTGAAGACTGTGAATGAGGTTGTAAGGAAGTTTGTTGGGATGCTTCAGGTGGTAGTGGAGTTGATTCTACAGTGGGTTCTCTGGGTACATTGGTGATGGGACTAGGAATTGGATCAATGTGTTGAGGAGAAGTGAAAGGATGTTGTGATGCAGATTGTGTAGATTGTTGTGGCGAAGAGTGTGAAGCAGGTTGTAAGGAAGTTTGTTGAGATGCTTCAGGTGGTGGTGGAGTTGGTTGTATAGTGGGTTTTCTGGGTACATTGCTGATGGGACTGGGAATTGAATGAATGTATTGAGGAGAAATGGAAGGATCCTCATCATCAACAGCAGTAATGAGTAATCTCCTTCTTTTTCTCTGCACAAAAGTAAGTGATTAGTCAGGCATGAATGGAAATTGAGATAATGTAAATATGTAAAGTGAAGGCATACTTGGTAGAGCTGCTTTGAAGGATTTGATGCTGTTTGGCCAACCATTTGGCTGAGAGGGATATCCCAATCACTTAGGTCTGTACTTAGAGTAGGAGCAGTGGAAGGCTCTTCTCTCTTCTTCACCGTGACCTTTGTCTCGGCAGGGGTACGGGTGGTAGTTCCTCTCTGTGCTTGTGTCTGCGAGGCTATGAAAGAGTTTGCCATTAATTTCAGAACTAAGGGGGTGTTTGTCTGAGTAGTTGGATCCATTGGAGCCTTGCCTTTATGTTGGTCCCTAACCAATGGTTCAGCAGCAGGCCCAATTTTGGCTGTCAAAGGTCAAACAAGTTAGTGCTGTAGAGGAAAAAAAAAATGCATGACACAGTCAGGGATATGAAGTATATGAAGGAAGGATACCTGTAGCCTTAAGCTTGGAAGGCGAGGATATGGGGCCTTGATTATGAATACAAGTATCGTGAAGGCAGGTTTCAAGTGGCTTGCAGAAAATAATGGCAGTCATAAGTCCCCACCAATGGTCAAAAGTAGTGGAGCAGTCCGAAGCAGGTTTGAAGAAAAAGGGGCCAAAATCTTGGAAAAGTTTGGTGTTCTCTGTCAAAATGGATTCAACTTGCCTAGGATCTTTGAAATAGATTATGGACCCAATCTCCTCATGGATAGTTGGGTGGAAATAAGAATAAGGGATACCCTGGAGAAGACCTAATTGCCTGGACCATTGATTGGGACAATATGTCTCAAAACTGCAGTTAGACATCTTGGTAGAGGATATGGAACAGCCAACCAAGACATGTCTAGAGGTGAGAATGTGTCTCCAAGTCTCATTTTGTTCTTGGACATGCTCATTGTGTAAATCAGAAGGGTCTATGAAGAGGAAGTGAAGTCTACTAGAGGAGAATTGAAAGTTTTGAAATGGCATGTACAACTTGGAAGGTCTCTTCGAAGGAAGGTTGTAAAACATGGTAAGATGATTTTTGAAAGTGAGGATGGGTTGGCTGTTATAAGTGAGCAATTGCTCAGCATAGGAGTGGAAAACTGGTTTCAAGGTGTTAGCTGGTAGGGGTCGTGCCTCAGGGAAATAGGCATACAACCAGGCCTGGAAGAGCTAGAAGGGGCCACCATAGTTGCCAAAAATCTTCTTGTCGACAAAGGAAAATAGGGCCTTGTTGTAACAACCCTCGTACTGATTACCGATAAACTACTGAATTAGCTACTGGTTACTGCTAAACTGAACTGATAATGACTGATAATTGAATTAACTGAAGTACTGAATGGACTGATTGAAATCGAAACTGAAATTGAATAAGTTTATCTATTGAATTGCATATTGCATCTGTTTGATTGATTGATTATCTATTTGAATTCATATGTTTAAACTGCTAATTGAAGGCCTTATCGGCGGCCGAATTAGGAACCGTTTAGAGTTTTGGGATCAGTAGAATATTTGTGATTTAATGGTATATTTATCTAAATTGTGATTAGGTATGATTAAACTAGATTAAAATGAGCTAATTGCAAACTTAGGCTTATCTACCAAATTGCCACCTATAGTGGACATTGTTTATTATTATTAGAGAGCCTTCTTACACCCAAACAAACACTTAATCAACCCCTATCTTTGAATTCTAGCCGACCATAGTAGAGAGAGAGAGAGAGAGAGATTTAAGCTCATCTTGTGGAATTGCTTAAAGACTTGAGGATTTGTAACATAGGTTGCTAAATTGAACTTCTAGACAAGAAATTGAGACTTAGGTAAGAAAATTCATCTTCTTCTTGTTGTCTTTAAGCTTCATCTTGCATGGTTCATGCTCCATTGTAGGATTAAACCATGATTTAGTGCATAAAGGTTGAATTATGCTTGAATTCATGCATGCATGGCCATTTTGATGCATTTTGAAGTTGAATTCATGATGGATTGTACATGCATGCTCATGTTTCTATCAAAGTCCATGTTTTCATTTTGTTTTCCAACTATTGAGCTCATTAGAGCAAGTTTTGAACCTTGAATTTGGTTAAAAACTCATGCATTGCATGTTTTGAAATTGTTCTTGAAAATGGGTTTGAATTTTGGATTTAATTGACTCACCTTTGGGGCTTGAATTCATAAATTGGCTTTTGAAACTTGTTATACATTGTTTTGGGATGTGTTTTCCAGAATTTGGGGCCCAAGAGGTCGAGAATTGAGTTGAGAATGCTTGGTTTGAGCTTGGAAGGCAAATCTGGAAATTCCAAATTTGGCTTCTTCGCTCGAGCGAAGGATTCCTCGCTCGAGCGACCAACGTTTCCTCTGAGCCATGCTCGAGCGAAGGATTAGTGGCTCGAGCGTAAAAATCAAGCATCCAGTACTTTTACTGTTTCATCAGACCGCTCGAGCGAAGGATTGTTCGCTCGAGCGAGGCCTTTGATTTTGGAAGCTCGCTCGAGCGAAGAAAGGCTCGCTCAAGCGAGGCTCTCATTTCAGCAAAATTATGCAAAATGTTTTCTAAGTGTATTTTTGCATCCTCATCCCATCCTAGGCATTCTTAGGCCTAGTTTAAGGCATCTTAATGAGGATTTAGACATAGAACCACACCGAGGAAATTTAGGGATTTAATTATCATCCTTCCCGACTGTAAAACTTAGTGTGTGTTCTATTTGTTAACTGTTTAGGGTTGGCTCTCGGGGACGCGCTCTAGCTGCTATTAGCCCAATCTCTGTGAGTAACGATTGTGTAAAGATATGTTCAAAATAGTTATCTTTTGAATACTGAACTGAACTGTTTATTGAACTGATATTATTTACTGAATGAATGTATGTCCTGTATTCTGAACTGTATTGTGGCATCCCTAGCACTTACTGTTTACTGTTACTGTTACAGAGCTCTGTCGGTTCCCTTGTGGAACCATACTGTTTACTGATTGATGGCCATCATTACTGTTGGGTCTGTTAAGACCCGGTCCTTTTGGACCTACTGTTTATAGGCTAATGGGTGTACCACATATGACTGATTGACTGAAATACTGAAAGACTGAAATACTGTTTAATGAACTGATTTCATTACTGTAAGGACATTCATTCATAACCTCTTTACGCTTTATGTTATTCACTGGGCTTTAGCTCACTGTTTATATATATATGTAGGTTCTCAGCAGCCAGACCGGAGCTAGGAGCATGGGTTGGTCCCCAGTTTTGTCAAGCCAGCCTATGTGCCTCACTGCGAGGTTCCGAGTTGCCATGCTATGGCTTGGGGTGTTTTTGTGTCCCCATCGGTCTCCTTACTGTTTTGTACTACTGTATAGACTGTCTACTGTTTTACTGTACTGTTATCGAGGGATTAGGTCCCCGTACTGAATGTTTGTACATGATTGTATAGACTGTATATAGACTGTACTGTTCTGAACTGTATGAATGCATGAAAAAAATGTTTTTGGCATACAGATTTTCACAGCTCAATGGACACTAGTTACTTACTGTATTGGCTTCCGTCAGGCCCTGTACTCTGTTTAACTGTATTACTGTTCAGCAGGCCTTCGGTAATCTCAGATTACTGACCAGTTACGGTGCTAAACCCATAGGGCCGGGTTTGGGTCGTGACACTTGTAAAGGGTGGCAAGAAGATACGGGCTAAAGCCATAAGTTGGCCATCTTGCATACACAAGGCAAGGGAGAGGTATTCCTTCGTGATCTTGTACCCAGGGACACAAAAAACAAACTCACAAAGCCAAAGTAAGTAAAAAGCAGTTCTTTCTTTATCCTGGACAGGGGAACCAGGCTCGCCTTTGTATTTTTTGGCAAAATCTGTATAACACATGTTAGTGTTTAAAGTAAAGGTCACTTTTGGAGGCACAAGGAGAGCATGAATTGGATTGCCCAAGATTGGGAGACCAGTCAAGTGAGCTACATCTAAGATGGTAGGGGAAATCATACCAAAATTGAGGAGTAGGGAGTTACAAGATTGCGACCAAAAGCGTGCAGCAGCAGCAATCAGCCCTTTGTCCATGTCATAATTTTTAGTCGACAGTCTAATTGCTTCAGTAATGCCCTGGTGCTTCCATACTTCAGCGTCGTGACCTTCAATTCTCCTAGCCCAACTTCGCCAAACAGAGTCTGGTGACATCCACGATTTGAGTGGGTTTTTGCTGACATTCTAATTAGTCCACTTAAGTCCAGATTGGTTTAGAAGAAGGTTCTCACCATTACCAAGGGGATAGTATGGAGTTAGCTCGTCTGGGAAGTAAGACGCGAAGGTAGGGCCTAGAGTAGCCTTAGCGACAGAGCTTGTGCTGGGCAATAGGGCTGCACAAAATTTTAAAGGAGCGATACATGCTCTGATAGGGTCTGGGAATCGGATTAGGTCTTCATTGTTCTCCTTAGATGGAGATGGTTGAGATTTTTTCGGCGCCATGGCTTAGGGTTTTGTGGTTCTGTGGTTTTGACCAGCGATGCTTGAGAAGAAGGAGTACAGTCTGAGGAGTTCGAATCAAAGGGAAATAAAGTGGTTTGAAGTTTAAAAAGTGGGTATTTTATAGCTTATGATGGGGCTAGTATATTTAAATGCTCTTATATTGGGCTGTAGATTTTGTTTGTTTTGGGCCTGTATTAACAAATTTGCTATTGGGCCCAAACAATGGCCCCCTTATTGAAGTTAAATATCATATGACTTGTAGCCCACAAGGGGGCACCCCCATGACCCCCTCTCTGTCTGATTAGCCAGTTTTTTTTTTTCCCTTCACCTCCAAACACCAGCCCTCACGTGTGTGTGTGGGGGGGGTGGGGTGGTGGTGCAGATGATGATTAGAGGGGGTCTTAATCACTTCCGCAAGGTTAATTCATTTGATATTTAACTTGAACAAGGGGGCCATTGTTTGCACCAACTTTTGCCAGTCTCTGTCAACATATGGTCCACTTAATCGAGGACATGTGGCGAAGTCTGAAGGAATAACCACCAGTTGAAAGTAGGCTCTCTACATGTGGGTCACCTAGAAGTGATGGGGGAAGTTTTTAACACCAGTCATGGAGTTAGTGAGCACACTTTCAGGAGGAAGCATGAGACAAAGCAGGAGCCTTACTCTGTCGACAAAAGTTTCAAATAGTTGGTGGCCATGAAATAAACAACAGAAAATGGGGATCGACAAATAGAAGTGGAGGTTTAGTATACTTGGAAAGCCTAGAAGGGAGATTGTTGGTTTCGATATCTGCATACTGTTTTTGTGGCCCATCATTGCATGATCCCACACGTCTACACCATAACTGCCACTGTAATTGCCCCCTAACTTCGAATCTTTAAGTCCCCTCTGCCAAATATTGACTCTTCCCTGTCGATCTTCCTTTTCACCATTATGGGGCATGTCCCTCATCATTATGAGAGAAAAATCGACGGAATATTGTCCACTAAACACAACCACAATCCTTGCAAACTGGGCCACAGAACCACAACACTTGGCCACTCACTGTTACTGCCCCTGACTTTGAATCATCAAACTCTGCCAAATATTGAATTTTGGGGTGGGAGGTGGGAGATGGGGGTGGAGTTAGGGTGGTGGTGCAGGTGGTGATTGGAGGGGGTCTCAATAACTTCCGGAAGGTTAATTCATATATTATTTAACTTGAACAAGGGTGCCATTGTTTGCACCAAGTTTTGCCAGTCTCTGTCGACAGATGGTCCACTTAATCGTGGACACGTGGCCAAGTCTAAAGGAATGTCCACCAGTTGAAAGTGGTCTCTCTGCATGTGGGTCACCTAGAAGTGATGGGGGAAGTTTTTAGCACCAGTCATGGAGTTAGTGGGCACACTTTCAGGAGGAAGCATGAGACAAAGCAGGAGCCTTGCTCTGTCGACAGGAGTTTCAAACAGTTGGTGGCCATGAAATAAACACAAGAAAAGGGAGATCGATAGATAAAAGTGGAGGTTTAGTATACTTGGAAAGCCTAGAAGGGAGATCGTTGGTTTCGATATCCGTATACTATTTTTGTGGCCCATCATTGCATGATCCCACACATCTACACCATAACTGCCACTGTAACTGCCCTTTGACTTCGAATCTTCAAGTCCCCTCTGCCAAATATTGACTCTTCCCTGTCGACCTTCCTTTTCACCATTATGGGGCATGTCCCTCATCATTATGAGACAAAAATCGACAGAATATTGTCCACTAAACACAACCACAATCCTTGCAAACTGGGCCACTGAACCACAACACTTGGCCACTCACTGTTACTACCCCTGACTTTGAATCATCAAACTCTGCCAAATTTTGAATTTTTCCTGTAATTTAATCAAAATATATTCAATGTCGGTAAACTTGTTAATATTTGAAATAACCTTTTTTCTGGATTGTAATGACTTAAACACAATTGTTGTCCTACATTTTACGTAACCAAAATACACAACTTATTTATATCGAAAACAAAATATACATCTCGGGTTTATAATCATAAAAATGAAAACTACTTTTTTTTTAAAAAAAAAGTTCACTCATATTTTCAGCTAAATTATGATTGGTTATTTTTAAAAAATTCCTCTGTGCACCTATTTTCCCCACATCCTGCCAACAGCTGATCCATTCAATTAAGGACACATGGCAAGTCCACCTGAAGACAAGGGTTATCAACTAACATTGAATCTTGCATGCCACCTGACTTACACGGTGGAGCAGTTATTGGCAGTGCTCATGGATTTAGTGGCCAGCCTCCAAGAAGAAACATAAACAAATTGGGAGTCTGTGTATCTGTCGAGGAAAGGCTAAAAGGACTTGGGCACAGGTGGCAACTTCCATTATGTGCACTTCGACAGGTATAAGCGAAGGTTTTATGTGGTTTCAAGACACGGAAATGACCATGCAGTTACAGAAGTTGCACAGAAACAGTTGCAGAATCGGCAGATCATGGGGTCGTGGGAAACAATAGCTATAAAGGGCAGAATGTTTGCAGAGAGAGAGGACATCAACAACAACACAACAACCTACTTTCTACATTATAACTTCTGAGTAGTTTCTTCCCTTCTACTTTCTACTTTGTTACAAACAACACAACAACACAACAACTTACTTTCTACTTTCTACTTTCTACTTTGTTACCATCAATTCATCGAAAGAAGTCTTCATCCTTTTTAGGCATTCGAACCAATACCACAATTGCTTGGTTTTCTTCTTTAACTTGTCAACTTTAAATTACTACTTCGTTGCTGTCGATATAAGCCCACCATAATTTTACTAACAATAAACCCATCACTTTCATAGTTAATATGAAATAATTTCACAACTCTTGTTCGTAACTCGTAATTCATATACCAATCGGCATAGAGATAAAGTAACAAGTTTGTTGGGTTACTTTCTCCAAGTAACACCCAAAATTAACTGCCACTTGGATTATATACAAAATGCATGTACTGGGATGTAATTCTGCAAACCCACATGGACAAAATTCGTATTTTACTCAAAATATAATACTAATTTACCGAAATAAATCATAACAAATCAATACGAAGCAAAACACATCGTTAGTTGATAAACCACACCGCAAAAAACCCTTTAGTTAGATCCAACCAAATATGGAACAGAAACAAGCAACCCACAATAGGAATCTTAGAATACAGACATAAGCCAATTTCCAACCCAAAACAATACACAGACAACCCATATATATCTCACCTTCAATTAGTTTTCAAAATGACAAGTCACTGCAAACACAAATGACAACATCACTCTAAACAATATGGAAAATTTACAACTTCTGGCCTTGTACATAAGTAACGTTGTGCCATTTCCTGGCATTGTACGTAACCAATTATTTACACGTTACGTACAGCAATCCGTGCAAAATGAAAACTACATACATTATTTACATGTGTTTTAAGGGAATAAGTAGTACTGTCTACCTAATAAATTAAGGGAATAAGTAAATCATACAATTTATAAAATTACCTGATTCACCTCATCAATTGTGGTCGAATCATTTTTGTACACTGCTGCTTCAACACTACCGTATTGGCCCACAGGCTGCTTGGAATTAGGAGAAGCATAGAAAAATAGTGGCCATTGCTTAATGTGCGGTGTACTTGGATCTACCAACCCAATTTTGCAACGAACGGGCAATGACTCCGCATTGTACTCACGATCAGTTTTGTGGGTTGTATCTGCATCTGAGTTACTACCCACTGTTCGGCTAAACCACACATTAGGACACATTCGCTTTGTGTGCCCAATGTATTTGCAATTCCCACATTTTCTTGGTCTTCGACAGTTGGACGACGCCCGTCCCGGGTTCCCTATTGTCTTCACAACATCAGGATCTTCTACTCCAAATTGTCGAGGGAATGAATGTTTCCCTTCGTCTCCATTTCCATCATTCAAATTCCTCTCATATAACTCCTTCATCCGGCTTTTCATCGGAAGACATGTATCCCTAGCTTCTTTGAAACCTTCCGTTGATTACGAGGCATAGAAACACATTTCATCGTAGGAAGAACTCAATATCCCATACCGGGCCGTCTATGTTGTAGTGCTATCAATTGAGGGTTGAGGCCATTGCTGGCCATCCTTGCTTGCAACCCTTGTCCATCTATGCAGCACACAAGTTAGGGGAATTTGCGTTAAATTTTTGTCTTTCATAACACATATCATGTGACAGCAAGGTAGCTCCAACGACTAAAACTTCATGCAAGAACATCTCATTGCAGCATCCACTGGACTGTGTGTTACTATCCATGATCTATCCTTCACTTTGTACTTATGAATATAGCAGCATTTCTGACCATCCGGCAAAGGAAACACGTCCTTGACATTCAACTTTCCCTCTTCTAAGATTTTATCACGGAACATTCTAAATATATTTCGGGTGAATAGCTCAACTCCATGTCTCTCTATATCTCACAATGGAGTAATCAATACCGGAAAAGTGTTATTTGTTTTAGCATCATCTCCAGCCTCGTTATACCTTATCCTTGCAAGAGCTCGATCATAGTGCCTAACAAATTCATATAGCTTCAATTTGTGTTGGAGGAAAGAATTGAAATAAGCATTCATACTCTCCGAGCACTGAGTGCTCTTCATCCCAACAAAGAAATGTCCACGCATATATGCCTCAGCCCACATATGACGCTTCTCATATGTCTCCAACACCCAACTGTTGGTTTGAAGTCCAAATTTTTCGACCATTGTCGTCCAGCCATGCTCAAACTTTGTCTCATCCGTTTCCATGTCCATGCACTGCTTGAAAGCATGTGCAAAGCCACTTTTGTGAACATTTGAAACAACATTTTTCCCAAGATGCCAATTACATAATCGATGTCTTGCGTCTAGAAATACTCTTCTGATTGCCTCTCGCATCGCCTTATCCCCATCTGTCAGTACGGACACAGGTGCTTTATTGCCCATCGCCTCCATAAATGTTTCCAAAACCTATGTGTATGTATCAATTGTCTCATTAGCTAGCAAAACACATGCAAATATCGTGGTCCTAAAGTGGCTAGTCACAACAGCCAACATGACAAAAGGTTTCTTGTATGCATTGGTTCTGTAAGTTGAGTCAAATATCAACACATCACCAAACTTTGCGTAGTCGGCCCGCGATTTCGAATCTGCCCAGAACAGATTTTGTAACTTGTTATCATTATACACATCATACTTGTAAAAAAATCGTGCATCAATATCAAGTTTTGCACATAGGTAAACCAACGCACCCTGCGCATCACCATCCTCAACTTCTGCTCTATGTTCGGCTTGAATATGGTTGTGCAGATCCGTACGGATGAAACCAACATTCTCATAAGACCCGGATTGATTTACCATATAGTCCATGATTTGGCTAGTCTTCACACCGACGTTGCGCATAGCCATTGCTTGAACTTTGTCAGCGCTGTTTAAACTGCGATGTGACCTCAGATACATCACACAGTGTTGTTCCGCCAATTCATGGTTGTGGTCTGCGACGAAGTGAGTCACAACATACTTTCCCCCTTCACCAGCATCTGCATCGTACCGTATGTGAAATTGGGCTTTGCAACCTACTCTTGTTAGTGCCTTGGGAGCTCTACTCTTCTCAGCAACACGGTCCAAGTATTTTGGTAATCTCTGACCTTCCCTTGAACACAACCACAGCCTACTTACAACCTTTTCCTCTTTATTTGTGTTAAATCTGGATTTTAGTATACTAAATCCCTTGGCTTTAGCATACACATTGTAGAAAGCTTCTCCATCTTCGACCGAATCAAATTTCTGTTCCAGAATTGCACGTTCAACATCACCAACCATGTCATTGCGATGAGCAACGTCAACCATTTCTTTTTTCACATCAGCTTCGCCATCTTCAACGTTCATGTTGGTTGCTTCTTCATTGCTCGGACCAGCTTCGCAACCATGATAAGGTTCCGCCCGACTTTCATTCATCAAATGAATGTCATCTGCTACATTTGGAATGTCATAATCATCACCTTCCCTTTTAACTTCCGCTGGGGACATACTGCACATGACATTAGTACAAACAATTACTTGATGACCGAAAAATGTTAACACAAACACAAACATGACATTTTCACACGGTTTAGTTGTTTGTGCAAACACAAACACTCGCTTCAGAGAGAGAAAGGTTAGTTGCCAATGGAGGGGTTTCTGTTTGAGCAAAGCGTAGAGCGGTTGAAGTTAGGATGGGGGTTTAGTTAAGGAAAAATAGCTAAAGTGAAGAGGCCAGAGAAAGAGAGAATGAGACAGAGAGAGGGAGACAACTCTATACCTCATATCTAGTTTGAGAGAACTGCTTCACTTCAGCAATGGAACCAATACAACCTTGTAGTTTCTTTGTTGTTGGAAATCGCCCGTTATACTGTTCTCTACAGAGCTTCGTCAATGGAACCAACCCAACACAGGCTTCTCGCTGTTAATGAAAATCAAGGGTTTCACTGACTCAACCTTACACAGAGAGGAGAACAGAGAGAGATAGAGACGAAATACAGAGAGTGAGTGGGATGCAATCATGCAAATACAAGCATTAACCGGTTGCCCCGGTTTTAACTTTTTCACAATTAAACAATTCAATGGTCTTGATCAATTATTGTAATCTAACGGCTAACAATTGGGTTGCATATGGTGTGCAACCTTAAGGGGATTGCACACTTAAACAGCTCCAATTTGAAATAAGCAAAAAGCTAGCTTATTTCTAGCTTTCCAAAATGTCCTTGTTTGGCAAAAATAATTTACTAAGCACTTTATTTGTTTTGATGAAAAATATATAAAAAATAATATACAAGTCCAATTTATTGATAATTAAAAAAGATACCGGAGAGGAGAGAGAGTTGTTGTGGATATTCTTAATATAGTGTCACATAATTGAATTTAAAAATTAAGTCTAATTTTTTGTTAAAATAACACCACTCAATATTTTTTACGATGGAAACTAAAATTAATGAAAAACTTATTCTGTAATTAACAAAAAATAAATATTTTTCAAATTGAAATTTTGTCAATACCACCACATCCCACAACCTTCACCACTAGTTTTAAAGTTGCAACAAAAAATAAGAAAATATAAAATATTTTCTACTAAAAAAAATTTGATAGATAATAGTTTTTGCCAAAAAAAATGATGTAGTTTGAAAAGGAAAAAAATTCAAGCCCAACTTAAAAATTAATAAAGTTTTAAAGTTTATTTTACAATTTTTATAGTTGAAAAAAACAAATTAATTAAAAAACTGAAAAATGTTATCCAACATTGAACTTTTCAAAGCATGACTACTTCATTATGGAATTTAAATTTTAAACAAACAATAAAAAGTAAGTGTGGTCAAACCAAATGATTTAACCATTTTATTGTCTCCTCACTTTGAGTGAAAAAATAGAAATAAATAAAATAAAATAAAAATTACTGTGACACGTGTGGTGAATGACCACATTTCTTTCATAGGATAACCTAACAGTTTCAATAGAGTAATAAACTTTTATTACTGTTTGATTTTATTCTATAAAAGTCAAAATTAAAAACCAATAAAATAAAATAAAAAACAAAAAAGGCTACAAAACCTAATAAAAAAGGTGGTTACCAAATCAACCCTTTAAATCTTTATTTTACTTGAACACTGTGATTCTTAGCAAACATCTTGGATTAGTATTTGTCACTTTCATAATCTGAAAGGTTGATTACAGAACCCCCCCAAAAAAAAAAATTTACAAAATTAAATTAATTACAGTTTGAAAAATGGTTAGTTAGCATTGCATTTTGGACTTACTGGTTCTTGACATCATTAGAGTCATGTTTCACAATGAGTTGGGATCCCCTCCTTGCAACTCCTTCTTGCAATCCTCTTTACAACGGCTGAGATCAACTGTTACAACATCTAACGGCCATAAAAAAATAATAATAATAAATAAATAAATTGAAATCAGCTGTTGGATGTTGCAACAGCTAATCTCGGCCGTTGCAAGGAGAATTGCAAGGAGGGGATCTGTAGACATCCCCGAATGCCCCGAGAGGGTTAAGTCCCGTTCCGTTCATATTGGGGTCACTACAGCTCAAGGACTTAAATGTCACGGTTCTTAATCTTGAACCAAAGAGTCCAAATCCGGCAAATCGATTTTGAAAACAGATTTTTTGAAAAGAAGTGCCAAACATGGACTGCTTTGCCAGATACAGAGTCGCCACCTAAATGTTTTTTAATGGGAAATTTAGGAAACCCTAACTCGGTGCCAAAGGTCACGTGTCCGTCATCACCAAAGTTGCCTCGGCTCGGGAACTTGGGTACGATTGGGGAAGGTCACCTCGTGAGCACCCCCGCTCGCCCGGTCAAAGACCGGCCTCTACTAACCATGATATCTGATTTTGCAAACATTGTGCGTTCTTATTCCGGTTATTAGCCTAGGTTACTATGTGATGCGCACAGCATACAAGTATAGACTGGATCACCTGAATTGGAATAAAACATTTTATGCTTGTTTGTTTGAAAATGGTTTGATGGTGCTACTCGCAAGTAGGCTAAGACGTGGATTTGCCACCCTCGGGTGGGCTTAAGAAAACATGATTTTGCCACTATCTAGTGGGCTTTAAAACAAACATTTGATGAATTGTTCCAATCCAAATAACCCAACCTCCACCCACAGGCATTCAAGCAGTTATATCACATAAGCAAATAGCCTCATGGTAAGCATGCTATCATGGCAGTCACTCACACGCATGCAAGGATGCTAAAGCATAAAAATTTACCGAGTACTCCACGCCAAAACAGAAACTCATTAGAAATCATGCATGATCCTAAGTATACAGAAATGCCTAATGCAACACATGCAAAAAGGCAAACTATAGCAGGCTCAGTTATTCTAAACATGGCATATGGAATGCTACAACTAACATGTATTCAACTTGGAATTGAAATACAAATGCAGTTAGTATGATGCGCCGAGCCCGGTGCATGTAAAACAGATGAATGAATGCAAACATACTATCATATTGTATGCTAATTGAAATATGCCCTAATCTAACCATCATAAGCAGATAAATAAAATGGAAGAAAGACGTGGGATTGGAAGACATACATCACACTCACCCACACTTATTACAATTTTGCCCTCGCACAGAGGGTCCGAATAAATATACAGTCCCGAATAAAAGAATAGTACAGTCCAAATAATACAGTCCAAATAATGTACAAATTCCTAATTAATTAACAAATTAACTAAGAAAGCTGTAAAACTGGCATGCAAGCCAGGGACTGCCTTGATTCCGCTCCGAGTGATAAATGATGCATGTTCGGGTTGTCTTTGTGCGGAAATCCATGACGATGCCCCAATTAGCCTCTGTTTGCACCTGTTCTTGAAAAGCGCGCCAAGTCTCGGAAGACTGCTGATTCTTGATTTTGCTGCAACAGAGAGCAGGAAAGGGGCATGGCAATGTATTTTCACAAATGTATGCATGTCTCGATCCTCGTACCACCAATCACGCATATCGATGCATGATGGCCGAGGAGTCGAATTGCACAACTCAATATGAAATGAATGCACATGAAAACACAACAAGACCTAACTCCATCATGGATGATCCGGAGTGTCGGTGACTGGGGAATTGAAACACGTTCCATCACTCGGAGTACGGAACGTACCTCGTTTCCCGTGCCCAGGCTAACTCCTATCCCGAACACGATGCAATATGCATGATATGCATGAAATGCAACTAAGATACAACCTAACATGCGAAAGGCTATGAAATGGCATACGCAATGCACGAGGAAACATGGCATACACAATGCGCTAACATACAATCTAGCATACACAATGCTATGGAATGAAATGGCATACACAATGCAATATGGGCTTACACCAACACAAGTGGACCTCGGCCACACTCACATAGGAGGCCATAATGATGAAAATGAGACAACTCGAGATGCGTGCATGCGTGCACGCAAACCGAGAACCGAACCTACGGCACGGAATGCCACTCTAACAAGACATGGCAAAACACAAAAAAATGGCATACTATCATGCAAAAATCAGAGGTAAAATGAGATGCAAAACAGCCCCGAAACCCGGTAAAATGAAACCCAATGCATGAAACGAGTCCCGAAACACAGGTTTTGGCGCATAAAATGGCCTGTAACTATACAATGCATACATAATTTAAATATGAAATAAAAAGACAGAATCAAGGCAACCCCGAGACAAGAATTTTTACAGTTTAGAGTGAGGCCAAACAGTGGGCCCAAGTAGGGCTAAATTAGCATACAAAAATGGCTCCGCCGGGGAGGTAATGAAGCAAGTCACAAATTCTGGCCCCAAACAGAGAAGGGGCCTTCTACAATATTGAAGAGGGGCCAAAAATATGATGTATTACAGTTTATGACAGACTCCAAAAACAGATACAAGTATGCTCAAAATGCTATGCAAGAAATAGGCCAACAAATGGGCAAAGAAGCAAGTGGTGCATGGAGGTCTCAAACAAGTGAGGGCCCTTCAACAATGTTGAAGAGGGACCCAAAATAATGCTTTTTATAGTTGATGGCCGAGCTCAAAACAGTGTACAAATAGGCTCAAAATATCATGCAAAATGAGGCCACCAAAAGGGCTATAACATGAGGTATACAAAGGGTGTCTCAAACAGCCATAGACCCTTAATGAAACATGAAGAGGGGGTCAAAATAAGCCTCTTTTCAGTTCGAACCAAGGTCCAAAAACAGAAGCTCAATAAGCTAATAAATCATGCAAAAAAGGGGACCAAAGAAGGGTACAATGTGCCTGTTTGGCACAACTTATAATCAACTTATTCCAGCTTTCAGCTTAATTTAAGTTATTTTGATGTGTTTGGTTTAACTTATAGCTTATAACTTATAGTTTTTTGAAAGTCAGAAATCAGTTTATTCTTTGAGTGGGCAGGAGATGCTTTAAGAATAAGCTAGAAATCAGCTTAAGCTGAAAGTTATAAGCTATAAGCTATTTAGGCATAAACTATAAGTTGTTTCCCACAGCTCTATCAAACAGCACTAATGGCAAGTGGTACATGGAGGTCCCAAACAGTGGTGAGCCCTTCTTCAATGTTGAAGAAGGGCTCAAAATAAGCCTATCTACAGTTTACATCATGCTCCAAAACAGACTACACATAGGCCAAAAATACTATGCAAAATTATGGCATAAAGAAGGGTAATGAAGCAAGGGCAAGATGGGGGTCCCAAACAGGGTAGGACCCTTAATGAAACAGAAAAATGAGCTCAAAAAAATGACATTTCTAGTTATGGCCGGAGCTCAAAACAGTAAGCAAAGAGGGCTAAGAAATGGTACAAAAATGAGCTAGAAAAGGGGAAAGTGATGCTTACCCTTGAAGACTAAGCTTTGGCTGCCTCTTGGACTGAAAAATGGTGCCTCCTAGCCTTTGAGAAGAGCTCCAAGCTGCTGGAAATGGAAGTGGTAGTGTAGTGTTAGGTGGTGATGAAGAAAGGGGGGTAGAACTTGGTTGTTTTTTAGGGTTAAAGAGGGAGATAGAGGGAGGTATGTATATGCAAGCTCAAGGCAATTTTTTCAACCCCTAAACCAGACCTGGGAGGCTGGTTATATTGGCCAAAGAGGGGGAGAAAAGGAGGAAAAAATTGGGGGGGGGAAACAAGCCAAGTTTCCCCCTGGATACAGATTTTGGGGGGAAAAAAAGTATACAGTTGTAATGTACCACCTGTAAGGATCAAGGCCGGCCAAGTATTGGAGCTGCAGGTGGTCGGCCGGCCACCCCCCATGGCCGGCCGGCCAGGGGTCAAAAAGGCCAAGGTGAATTAATGGCCAGCCACCACAAATTGGTGTCCTCCTAGATGCCCTCAACACAGCCCTGTGGTCCAAAATTGGAGGAAGTGAAACAGGAGAGAGGACAAGTCATTTTTCAAAGGGGTTCAAAAGGTTCAGATGGAATTACTGGCCAGCCATGTGATATTTGTGTCCTCCTAGATGTGTACAACACAAATATGTGGTTTGGAGCTGAAGAAAGTGGCCTTAGGGTGGTCAACATTGGCTTTGAAGTGAGAAAAATGGGCGTTGGAGGGCGATAAAGGAATATAACTGGTTGCTGAAACAATTAATGGCCTCCCACCCTTCTATGACCTTCCTGGTGATGAAACAGAGGTCCCTGCCAAAAATGAACGAACACCGATGCAAAATGAAGGTTCGGGGGCCGAAACGCGCAGTCCGAGGCCCCGAAAACTGACTGTTAGGCACTGGGATTGGTGTTCGACCACGAAGTGGGTCTCTCAGACCACAGTGTCCCTTAAAAGGGAGGAAATAAGATGCATGCCAAAAACCAGGACAAACGGAGGTGATTAGGCGGTCCCGAACCGAGGCACACGACCTGACGGCTCCGAAAACCGGGAATCGGGCTCCGAAATGGGCAAAATGGCCTACGGCCACGAAATGTAGCCCACGGCCAGTAAGAGATGGTCTACTAGACCCCTCTCTCCCTCTGGGAAAAGAAACAGAGAAAACCGAGTCTGGTTCGCAAACCGAGGCAAGGCACAGAAACAGTTCGGAAGTCCGGAGGCAAGGCTCACGGCCGAGACTCTAAAACCTCTGGACGAGCACGATATGCAACATCACCAAGCGCTCAATCGGTGACGTCTAAGTCTTAAGGTCGGTAAAAAATGGGGTGTCTACAGGATCCCAACTCTTTGAGAACCTTGAGATTAAATTATCAATTTTTATTTGTGAATTATTGGTCCCGTTTTGTAGAACTGTGAGAAAGTGATTATAGATTATAGTTTAACGGATTATAGCTTATAACTATGAACATAAGCTGTTAACTTGTTTGGTACAACTGTGAGATTATGAATTTAAGCAGCAGAGTAGTATTTAGTTGATAAGCTGTAAAATAACTTTTTCTGTATAATTGATCTTTTTGCCCTTATATGATATAAAAATGATAATTTTGTCATTTTTTTCAATTTTAATTTAAAAAAATTATTTCATTAATAAAAGTTAATATAATTAGTATTAATTAGTATCAACTAATATAAAAATTGATACATTTGATAAAAATGTAATGGAAGTATTATTGTAACAATTTTTTTTTCCATTATAAATTAATTAGTTTTAAAGTATTATTGTAACAATTTTTTTTTTCCATTATAAATTAATTAGTTTCAATTAATTGCTTAATTAGTCTGAATTAATACTAAAATTATTAATTAGTATTAATTAATATTAATAATTAATTTTTATTTGTATCAAATAATATTAATAATCAACAATTGTTATTAATTAGTATCAATTAATAATTAATTCATTACAAAAATACACAATATTAAATTTTTTTAATTGTGATTCTGTTTTTATTAAAAAAAAATTCATTACAATTAATAATATAACAATTGTTATTTTTTTAATTTATTATTCTTTTTCATTACAATTAAATTGTAAAATAAATTGTGTAATTTATTTAATGGATATAAATTGCACAATTTATTTCAATATTAATTGAAATATTTTTTTATTGATATTTCATTTTTTCATTTTTAGTAATTCATTTTTTCATTTGACAAATCCTTTCATTTTTTTCAATTTATATCATTTTTTTTAGTGATATTTCATTTTTTCAAAAATAAAATTCATTACAAAACCCTAGTCGTACGCCGCCGACCCCCCTTCTTCTCCTCCATTTCAGACCGGCGACCAGCTGGTGCTGTAAAACCCTAGCTGTCGATCTGTAAAACCCTGCTATCCTTCTCCTCTTCATCCCGATCGCGAAGCTCTCGTTCGCAAAACCCTAGCTGCCGGTCTGAAGCAACGTTCATGTGACGGCATTGCATGAGCCGCCGATGCAAGTGCGAGAGGCAGCAGAGAGAGAGCGAACAGTGTTGATTTCCAATTTCAGATCGCGATGGAAAGAGAGAGAGAGAGAGAGAGAGAGAGAGAGAGAGAGAGAGAGAGAGAGAGAGAAAGAGAAGGAGAGCTCTTGCCGAAAATCGTGTGAGGGTGTGTGTGTGAGAGAGAGAGAGAGCGCTCTCGCCGGGAATCGCCCTTGTCTGAAATCGCCTCTGTCTTTCTCTCACAAGTGAACAGTGCTTAGACAAAGGCTTATATAGTGGGGTTTTTGGTAATAGTTGAAATATCTGAGGGGCATTTAAGTCATTACATGCCTCAAGGATTGGCTGCACGCATAATCAATTTGGAAAAGCACCTCTCAAGCAACTTAACAGATTGTGGGTGAAATGGTTCAAGTTAAGCTATAATCCATCCCTCATATTTTTTACCAAACACTCCAGTATGACTTATTTTAAGCTATAACTTATAAGTTGATTTAAGTTGCAAATAAATTTTACCAAACACCCACATTATAGAGCTACCATTTTTACACCGAGGTATGTTGATGTCTTGCTTAACTAATCGATTATTTGATTATTTTAATGTTTTAATTTTAGTTTAGGTTTACCAAACCACATTAAAGTTGTAAACAACTGCATCCGTTTTTCTTTTTTAATTACAGAAATGTTTTGTGGCACTAAAAAACTGGGCACTAATGCCCCTAATTTGTAATTCTGGTACCTTTGTTTGTTTGTTTTTTTTTTTTTTTTTTGCCCTGAAATGGAAATTCGGGGTATTAGGGGCCCCAAATTTCGGGGCCTCAACCACAGCCCTTTTAATTATAATGTATTGGAATACCATTAACCAACAATAACAATAAAAATAAAATATAAACATAAATCATAATTATATGGTGCCGTTTGGTAATACTTACGTTTTCAGCTTTCAGTTTCTATTTATAAAAATTTTAAAAACTCAAATAAAAACTTATTTGGTAAATTTTTTATTTATAAATCAATGGTCTCAGTTTATAAAATTTGGCCAAAAAATATAAACTTAAAAAATGAGTTTACGTTTTGAGTTTTGAGTTTTTTTTTTTTTTACTACCCAACACTAGCCATCACCCGCTACCATTTTCCACCACCGTCTTCCGCCGCCACCACCACCCACCACCCACCCCCCACCACCACCTGCCACTACCACCCACCACCCACCTACCACTACCACCACCACCACCACCACCACCACCACTACCACCCGCCACCCGTCACCACCACCCACCACCCACCCACCACTACCTGCCACCCACTCGCCACCACCACCCATCTCTCGCCACCACCGCTACCACCACCACCTACCCGCCACCATCTACCACCCGCCACTACCATCCATCACCCGCCACTACCACCCGCCACCTACCCGTCACCACCACTCACCACCCACTTGCGACCACCATCCACCACCCGCCACCACCACTACCACCACCACCACCATCATCACCCTCCACCCACTCGCTACCACCACCCGCCACCTACCCGTCACTAACCCACTCACTACCACCAGCCACCGTCATCCACCCATCTACCATCACCCGCCATCCGTCACCCACCTGCCACCATCACTACCCACTCGCTACCACCCGCCACCGTCACCCACCCACTACCTACCCATCACCACCACCTACCCGCCATCACCCACCACCACCCGCCATCCGCCACCCACCTGCCGCCACCACCCACTCGCTACCACCCACCACTCACCCACCATCTACCTACCACGACCACCCGCCATCCGCCGCCCACCTGCCACGACCACCCGCCACCCACCTGCCACCACTACTCACCACCCGCCCCCACCACTACTACCACCCACTCGCTACCACCCGCCACCGTCACCCACCCACCCACCCACCACCACCACCACCACCACCCACCTGCCGCCACCACCACCCACCACCCACCGCCACCACCACCACCCACCGCCACCCACTCGCTACCATTTTCCACCATCGTCTTCCGCTACCACTACCCGCTATCATTTTCCACTACCGTCTTCCGCCACCACCACCCGCCATCATTTTCCACCACCGTCTTCCGCCACCACCAGTCGTCTCCACCCACCACCCGCCACCACTTGCCATTGCTCACTCTTTTTTATATTTTTAAATTTTTTTAAACATTTTGCCTAAACCAAACGCCTTTATAGTTTATGTTTTTCTAAAAATAAACAAAAACCAGTTTATAATTTTTTTGTAAATATAAACTTAAAACATAAACATTACCAAACAGGCCCATAAACTCTGAAGATGTTCTTAGGAAGATGCTTTTAACTATTTGGCCAATATTTAGACCTTTCTTTGACTGGATTTTTGGTTTGTATTAGCCTATTTAGATTTGTTTAATTTGCATGTCTTTTAAAATGCTAAAAACTTAGTCCATTTAATTGAATTCTTCATAGATTGTCTGTAAAAGTTTAAAAAGAAAATTTATTTTTCTCTCTTAAAAATATTATAATGAACACAAATACTGACACCCCAATATATATACAAAAATATTTTGGAGCTCTAATAAAGGAGTTCTAATAGCTCTAATGGGGTGTGGGTCCCACTGTAATAGTGATGTTTGTGTCGTGTTTTTTTTTTTTTTTTTTTTGACTTTCCATGTCATTAAAGCTCTTTAATTTAGATGAATGTACATTGTTGATATATATGTATCAGTTCAGATTTAGAGCACTAAATCAACAGCTCTAAAAGCACCACTAATGAGCAGGCAGGTGCAAGAAGGAAAAAAAGAAAAAGAAAAAGCCAAATTATCACGCCAATAGTGAGGTTCACATGATGCCATGTCATTAGTGGTGCATTAGTGGTGTTGAATTAGTAGTGTGAAGCATTTTTCTATATGTGTATATATATATATATTTTTTGTTGATAATCGGATGTCTGAGTCAACTTACGTGCACATCGACTAATCCCGAGATCCACGCAAATTGCCCCGTCTACATGGATCAAACAAATCTCAGGCAAAACTCGCGGGCTTGGCTCCAAGGAGCGGATTGCTCTTAATGGAAGTTGAACTTGAAACTTAGAGGGAGTATACTCCTAGACTCCAAGTTGCACCCACTAAGCTAATTTCTTGGGATTATCGACACCCCAATAAACAAGGCTACCACAAAGGAAAATGATATCCTCATTGAATTTTCATATAAAATTTAATATCAGGATAATGTGATACTGATATTATTAAAATATAAATAATTGTAATAAGTCATTTTACTCTACAATGATAAAATCAAAACTTATCATGTTATTTTATATTGATATACAACCAAATTATTATGCATTTGAAAAAATCAAAACTTATCATGTTATTTTATATTGATGTACAACCAAATTATTATGCATTTGAAAAAGAAAAAAAAAAATGATGATGATACTCTGCTTTTAATCTCTCACTCTACTGAGTGAAAGACAAAAGACCCCCAAAAATGTGTGAAGTTAAAATTGAAGTGTAATGTCAGTCTCTTTTGGAAAACTGGTTAAAAGTAAGTTTTTTGTTTTTAATCCATTTTAAATCATATCATCTCTCACATAATTTACTCACAAAAAAATAAAATCAACTAAAAAAATTAAAAAATTAACTTTTAACCAACTTTTCAAACCACCCCATAGTTTAAGTTGAATTTAGATTATGAATTCAAATAGAGATTTGTGACGTAAAAGGAGAATGTAACTAAAATATAATTTAAAAACATTCTCCATTTCCCTCGTCTTTTTTTTATTTTATTTTATTTTCAAAAGTTGTACTCAAATCTATAATTTAAACACAACTTTAAAAAATAAAAAATAAAAAAAGGGTTGTTGGTGTCACTTGCAAAATGCAAACAAAATACAAGTAGGACAATGCAAGGCTTCATTTTCAGTAGGTCCCTTTCCCTTTGACTCTTGGAAGAGTAGCTTCACCATTCTTCTTCCTACCCAAAGGGGTACCTCTTGGAATTGTCTAACAACTAGACCCCTTAAAGATTGTTTTGTTTCGATAATTCTCATGTAGTTTCCTTTTTACTAGTCCAATCTTTTTTTTTTCCTTTTAATAAAATAAAATAAAATTTATCAATGTTGTGGATGGCCAGAGGTATACAAACAAACTTCATTTTTGTGCGGAAATAATTTTTTAAATTCTTTTTAGAATTCTCTAAAATCTGAATTAAAAAAAATTTGAAACAGTTTATCAAATAAGTTTTTATATATTTTTTAAAAACAAAAACAATACCTTTGGGTTAAAGAGAAAAAAAAATTGGATACGTGTTTAATATACTCGCCTGGTACATGTAAAAGTACCCTACAAAAGTACCAGTTTTGGCCATTTTTGAAACTGAGTTCAGAACACAGATGGATATGAGAGCCCCAACTGTATTTGGTATCTCCCCATGAAAACTGTCACATAAGAAATCAGTGTTTTAAGCACAACCAAACAAGAAGAAATGAAATCCCTGTTGATTTCTTTTCCTTTTTCTTCGTAGTTTCCAAGTTCCAAACAGAGCCTCAACACTTCATATGTTACAAGTTAAACATTCGTATCCATTTTTTGACTAAATATCTCAAAATCGTTCTTCAATGGTGAGACAAATGCTTAAGCTAAAAATGGCAAAGCCAAATCTTATGCTAAATTAACTTAAAAGTATAAAAAAAAAAGAAGTCATTTTTGCCATGGCATCAAAACTAAACAATGATCACAATAGACTTTTTTGAGGAGTAGATCCAATGGCCAAAAATGAATATGAGAATTGGTTTTTGGCAAAGGGCATTGCTAGGTCCCCCGAATCCGGGGCCCCCGAATCCCCACAATTGCCATTTCAAGTAAAAAAAAAAAGAAAAAAAATGGAAAACAAAAAAAAAAAAAGAAAACAGTTTTCCAAAAAAGGAAATTAGGGGGATTAGGGGGATTGTTTTTAGGGGGACAAATCATTTTTGTTTGGGAAAATAGCATGTGAACTATTAGAGTGGTATAATAAAAAAATTGACTTGTTTGAACTATAACATGCAAAGCTATTTTAATTTTTACCTTTGAAGTTGCTGTTATAGTGTTTGATTCTCCATAAACCGAAGAAGTTAGATAGTGTCAAGAATCATTTGACATTATTTACGTGGTGCTTCCGATAAATTAAGATTCGCAAAACACACTAGATAAGTCATCTCTTGTCTCTAAACTACCAAACAAATTCCGAGCACTACTTCGACAATGCCACATGATATTCTGGACTATTGAATATTAAAATACAAATATCAATAATATGTAACAACTTAGGTGAAAATTTTAAACAAGCATATATATTTGATGCTCTTATTATTGTGATTAATAATTCAGCACCTGATAGACAAAAGGCAGAGGGAGGCTGCAAGAAAGTTCTTACCATGTTACAATCCATCAGAACTAAAGTCTCCGAATGGGATCTCTGTAAGCTCGTTTTCTACGATTTCTTCTTCTTCGTCTTTCTTCCAGATGGAAAGTCCTCTCAAGAACTTGATCAACATGTTTGTAGTACCATTGCCTCCACCTTTTACATAAAGCAAGTGCCCCAATGATGCTTCCCAACCCAACGACAAATCCGACTGCAAAACTTATGTAGATTCCAGGCTCAAAATCTAAATCTCCATCTTCATCAGGTGTTAATGGCAAGACTCCTGCTGGCATTTGAACATGAATGCAATTAGTGTTTAAAGGAGCCCCACATAATCCTCCATTTCCTTCGAAGGAAGGTTCTGAAAATGATTGAATTTGAGTGCCTATTGGGATCCTTCCAACCAGTTGATTAAATGATAGGTTCAGGAATGAAAGAAATGTAAGACTTGCAAGCTGCTCTGGGATGCTTCCACTTAGCTTGTTCATTGAGAGGTCTAATGATTCAAGCTGTGTCAAGTTTCCAAGTGACGATGGAATATGACCTGTGAGGACATTGTGCGATAGGTTGAGAACATAGAGGTATTTTAGAGCCCCAACTGTATATGGTATCTCTCCTTGGAAAATATTGTTTGAGAAATCAATGGAGGTAAATACAGTTAAGATCTTCGCTAGCACCAACTGTTGCCCTTTGATGGTAACTGTCACTGTATCCTGATAGTAGAAGTGATTAAGGTTGAGGAACTCATAACGCAGGTGATCCATATCTGATTGTCCATTACCCCTATCAACCATCATTGCCTTCCAATGTAAGAAGCATTTATTTGGCAGAGAACCACTGAAGTTGTTCAAAGCTAGGTCAATAATTTGAAGCTTTGGCCAGCTATTATAATGGTCCCCTCCACATTGAATGCCTCCATGGAACTTGTTAGATCGCAAATTCAGTACACGCAAATGAGATGAGTTCTTCAAGAAGTAAGGGAAGATATCATTTATGTTGTTGTTACCGAGATTTAGAACCTCCAACTTTGTACAAATGCCCAAAGATTGTGGAACATGTCCTTCCAAGTGATTCCCATTGAAGTCCAGTGTCTTTAAAGCACAATTTTCTGGGAATGTCCCTGGAATATTACCAGTAAGACTGTTATTGCGCAAATTCAGTACCCCAAGAGTTGTAGTACAATTTTCAATCAAACATTGCGGTATAGTGCCACTGAATCTATTGTTGGACAAATCAAGAACTTGAAGGTTGCTTGCGTTGCATATTGATTTAGGGATGGCACCAGTGAGGTTATTATTTGAAAAAGAAAAAAAAACAGAAGATGTTAGGTTGTTGCCAAGTTCTAGAGGGATAGAAGAATTGAAATTGTTGCTCGAGTAGTCCACATAGACAGCTGATTCTGGTGGTATTGGGATTTCACCATAGAGTTGATTGGAATGGAGATCAAGGACAAAAAGACTAGGAATACTATAGTGTCTCTGCATACCCACTAGGCGATTATAAGAAAGATTCAAATACGTTAGAGTTCCATTGCCAACGTTCCAAATCCAATTAGGTATTTCCCCAGAAATTTGGTTGTCTGAAAGATCTAAATTGACCATTCTCGATTGGTTCGTTAGTGAAGGAAATCTTTGCAGCTTGCAAGAAGCCAATCTTAATGTGCTGAGCTGGGGCAACAAAGTCAAGCTAGAATTACTCTCACTTGCAGTGATCGACAGGTTGTTGTACGAAAGGTCAAGTCTCGTAAGATTTTGCAGCCTTTGAATCCATTCAAGCTGTATGGTGCCATTGAAGGTGTTGAAAGAAAGTAAGAGTATATTAAGCCTTCCAAAATGAAAGAAATGGGAGGGAATTGGCCCTTCTAGTTTGTTACTACTCAAATCTAGTGTATCCAATGGAGACGAGGATCCATTCAGAAATTCAGCCACTCTACCACCAAATTGATTATTGGAAAGCAGAATTTTCTGCAATGATGGAAGGGAAAACAGAGACAAGGGAATCCCCCCACTGAATGAATTATATGCTAAATCGACATAAACAAGATTTGAGAGCCCTGTAAAGTAACTAGAAGGTACTGAACCTATTAGAGCATTATGAGAGAGATCTACATAGATGAGATTCTTGGACATCTGAAAGGATGGGATTCGACCAGTAAAGTTGTTAGATGACAGGTCCAAATAAACAAGATGTCTGAGGTTTGCCATTGAATTTGGAATAGGTCCACTAAAAGTGCAGCGTGAAAGATCTATCCTGGACAGATTTCTCAGGTAACCAATAGAATCTGGTATTCCACCTAAAAAATTCGTGCCGCTGAGAACAATCCTCTGAAGGGATCCATTATTTTGTAGAAACTCTGGCAAAGAACCCTGAAGGTTTATGTTGTTTGACAAGTCTAGAGTCTGCAGCATTGGTACTTGGAAAATCTCTGGCGGAAATTGTCCTTCCAAGTTAGAAGAACCAAGACTCAAGACTGTCAAATTTGTGAAATTTGCAAAGAACTCCGGAACTGAAACTGAGAGATTGTTGTAACCCAGATGGATTTCAGACAGAGAGATTGTTTGAAGAGAAGAATCAATAGGGCCTGAAAGATCACAATTGGACAAGCTCAAAACTCGCAGATTAGGCAGTGAATATGATATAGTCTGACACCACTCTATCCCTGGGGCCGATATATTTACGCCATCAAGACGAAGTTCTTTAAGCCCATTAAGATTCTGAAGAAGGGTTGATAAATTTGGGTTCTGAAGTTGCAGTGACAGAATTCCAGAGAAGGAAAAAATAGATAGATCGAGTGTAACCAACCTTGTCAAGTGCGACAATTCAATTGGAATCTGCCCAGAAAACCCAGCATTTGACAAATTCAGATATGTCAGATTGGTGAGGTTGCCAAAACTTGATGGAATTTGTGTGAATGCGAAGTTATTGTTAGCCAAATTCAAGCTCTCAAGAAACTTGAGACTGAAAAGACTGCTGTTCTTGTTGACTCCACCATTGATTGACTCGCTGTTCAGATCAAGACCTGTGACACGACCATGTTGATCACAAGTCACACCTTTCCAGCCGCAACAATCGTTGCCTTGACTCCAATTCACTACTTTCACTGAAAATCTCAAATTGAAATCAAGGGTTTTCTTCAATTGGAGCAACAATGATCTTTGATCCTCCAAACATTGGCTATAGACTGGAATGGTTCTAATGCAGAGGATAGTAAGGATGGTGATTGAGAAAAGCCTGGTAATGAAAATAATTCTCATTTTTAGCTTATGGTGAAGCACACAAATGACAATGAAATGAATTGCTAAGGTTTGAAGTGGTGGCTTTAAGATAGCACAAAAGAGACCTCTCAGTCATGCATGTGAACTTGACTCAAAATATACTTGACATGAAGGCAAAATTGATATTGGCTTACACTGCTTCACAATGGACTTAACACAAAACTGTTAGGAAATAAAATAAGTTGAACACGAATAGTAGAATATGATTAAAGACTTTCTTGCACCAACTTTGAATGTTCCAAGTCCTGTGTAGTCGGACAATGATGGAGACAGACAGACTAATCAGCAATAGGGTATAATTTTACCAGAATTTCATGTTGTTACTTTATTCATTTTATGTGTTCACCAGCCTAATAGTCTCGGACCCTTAATAATACAGCAGGAAGTTCGATTTTAAGCGTTTGATTTCTAAACCAATCAATAAATGACATGGAATAATCCACAAAGTTTTTTCCATAGTCTGGTGGGAGTGGGACAACTACATTGAAAAAATAGAGGATGATGCTGCATTCAATGATGACAGACTTGGAATCTGTTCCATACCGTGGTTGAGGTCAAGGTCGAGGCCTAGGTCTTCTTCTCTTAATTAATTATAAAAAAATAAAAAACAAATAGTCCTTATCTTTGATTTGATTTAGCTTTGATGAAATGTTTAGAAACAAATTAAAGTTTACAAGAATGTTGAAACAAATGACTGAGTAGGGACACAGAACATAAACAAAATCTACTGTACATGATAATACTGTTGAATTGTGAAGTGTAGACTAGGTGTAGAGGTTACAAGCCTTTAGGTAATGTTTATTTGAATGGATTGGATTAGATGATATTAACACTTATAGGACTGTTAATCTGAAAATTATATCAATCCCTTTGAATAGTATATTATATCTCATATTTGAATTGGTCTAATATTATGAAGAATGATTAACAAAATTCTATCAATTTTGTAACGTAGCCCATTAGTCTGACTCTCTTCTTAATCTCTTATATTATATCTCACCCTTCTTGAATTCCATAGTCATTATATGAGGATACTATTTAAATCAAATGAGTAATCATATAAATAGAATCTCTAGCCAAAATTATGTTTGAATAACATTACTACGTACTAATTTGCATTACCTTGGTATTTCTAACAACTTAACAATCTTGAAAGAAAATGGAAATTAGAACTTAAGATTGAATTTGATTAAGATGAAAAATGATAAGAGCATATAAAAAATTAAAAAATTAAAATTAAAATTCTCTGTTTACTTAGCATTAAAATCGTAAAAAAATGTAGAAAGTTAATTTTTAATTTTTTATACTTTTTTATACAAATCATAGTATCATGATAACTTTATTACGTAAAAACTACACCCCCCCAAAAATATTGTGAAACTAACCAATTAACTTCATCACCAAAATTTCATCTTAACCAAATATACATATAAGCCAATTATGTTCCGTCTAATTTCTCGGTGAGTTTCGTCTCACCAAGAAATTAGATAGAACATAATTAGCTTATGTATATCCGGTTTTTTATCTAGTATGATACGTACTAACCGGTACAATATAGGATTGATAACTTTGGTTATAATTAAACATCACAAAATCTTGTAATCAGACGAAACTCTTTTTTGGGTGTGTATGATAGAAAATTTCTAAATTATATATATATATATATAATTTATACTTTTTATAAAATATTGTTGACAATATCTATAAATTGTATCAGTTGCTTCTACTAAAATGAATTTTTCAAAATAAGACTGATAAAATCATACTTTGATCAATTATGTTGACAATATCTTTTTTGGCTATGTTTGGTATAGCTCTGGAACGTTAGTTCCAGGGCTTATTTCTCACATGATATTTGCTTGTGTGTTTCAAGATTTAATTCCACGCTCGCTTTTGAAAACTTAGTCGAAGGCAGGAAAATTTGGGCTAATGGTCGTCCCACCGGAACCGGTTGGTTGACCGGAACAGTCCAATTTTTTTTTTTTTTGCAATTGACACGTTAATTTTTATATATTCGAAAAAAATATTTTCCGAATTTTTTAAAATTTTTTATGAGCTTTAATAGAATTTTGAGTTGTGTGTTTGGTTATGAGTTGTAAGTTTTTGTATCAAATATCATATGTCACATCAAAAATTCCCCACTTAATTCAAAACTTTTTTACCAAACAAATTTTTCACACTCAAATCATAATTCCAAAACTCACAAACTCAAAATACAACTCCTACTCTCAAATCATATTTAGAAAGCTCTACCAAATGCTACCTAAATTGATTTGCCATTATATTAATTGAGAAGGATATATAACAAGAAAATTATTATTTAAAAAAAAAAGTAATTTGACATCTTAAAAAGTTAAAAAATAAAATTTTAATAAAATATAGAGGAATAGAATAAAAGTTATAAAAGGTCTACTTAAAAGCTATATTGTTTGAATTTAATAAAAGTTATATTGTTTGAATTTATATTGATCAGAGATTGTGCAACATGTCCTTCCAAGTGATTCCCATTGAAGTCCAGTGTCTCTAAAGCACAACTTTATGAGAACGTGCCCGAGATATTACCAGTAAGATTGTTATTACGCAAATTGAGTACCACAAGAGTTGCAGAACGACTTTCAATCAAACATTGTGGTATAGTGCCACTGCCACTTAATCTATTGCTGGACAAATCAAGAACTTGAAGGTTGGTGAGTTGCATATTGATGGAGGGATGACACCAGTGAGGCTATTATTTGAAAGAGAGAAGAAGATAGCAAAGGTCAGATTGTTTCCAATTTCAGCCGGGATAGAAGAGTAGAAATTATTGCTTGAGTAGTCCACATAGATAACTGATTGTGATGGTATTGGGATTTCACCATGGAGCTGATTGGAGTGTAGGTCAATGACACTAAGACTAGTAAAATTATATTGTCTCAACATTCCCACTAGGAGATTACAAGAAAGATTCAGATACATTAAATTTCCACTGGTAACGTTCCAAATCCAATCAGGTATTTCCCCAGAAATTTGGTTGTCTGAAAGATCTAAATGGATAGTTCTTGACAGGTTCATTGGTGGAGGAAATTTTTGCAACTCACAAGAAGCCAATCTTAATTTGCTGAGATGGGGAAAGGAAGACAAGCTAGAATTACTGCCACTTGCATTGATTGACAAGTTATTGTATGAAAGATCAAGTTTTGTAGGATTTTGCAGGCTTTGAATCCATTCAAGCTGTATGGTGCCACTGAAGTTGTTGAAAGAACACTACAACAAAAAGCAGTTTTGGCGACCAAAAATGTAAATTTCATCGCTGAAAGTAGGACAATTGGCGACTAAAATTGAATTAGTAGCCAAAAGTGAAGACTTTTGGCGACTAAAACAGTTTAGTAGCCAAATGTGTACTTATTGGCGACTAAAAATCAGATTAGTCGCTGATTACATGGGTTTTAGCGACTAAAACTATTTTAGTAGCCAAAGGTGAAGGTTTTTGGCGACTAAAAAAGATTAGTAGCCAAAAGTATAGGCTTTGGTGACTAAAAAATGGTTTGGTCGCCGATTGTAGGTGTTTTACCGACAAAAAAAATGTTGTAGCCAAAAGTAAAGGTTTTTGGCTACTAAAACATTTTTAGTAGCTAAAAGTGGACAATTGGCGACTAAAATTGAGTTTAGTCGGCAAAAGTGGTGGTTTTGGCGACTAAAAATTAGTTTAGTCGACGAAAGTGGTTATTTTTAGACGGAAATTAATTTTTTTAGCGACTAAATTATTGGTAGTAGCCAAAACTAAGGTTTTTGGTGACTAAAAAAAACTTTAGTCGCCAAAAGTGGCTCCCTTTTTTTTTTAATAATTAATTTATTTTTTACATAAATCAATATTGAATAAAAATAATTATATTTATATATATAGTTTTAAATTAATACGGGTCAATATACTATATAAATAATATATATTGCACATATATTCATGTGATCTTGTGGTGGCATAGTGGAGGGAGTGTGTTGATAAAGGTCTAGAAAGTAGAAGGTCTACAGTTCGACTCTCAAAACAAGCAAAAAAGTTGGTAATTTTTTTTTTTCACAGAAGCACCTTTGGCGACTAAAATTATTAGTCGCCAAAAGTCTTTAGTTTGGCGACTAAATGGATTAGTCGGCGATTTAGTGAGTATTGGTGACTAAAGGATTAGTCGCTAAATGTATGATTTTGAAAAGTGTAAATCACTATTGCCGACTAAAATGTTGGTCGCGAAAGAGCTGCTTTTTGGCAACTAAAAAATTTTTAGTCGCCAATACCTCTAACGACCATCTATACGTGACAAAACTAGCGACTAAAAAAATTAGTCGGGGAAAGTAAAAAGTCGACTTTTGGAGACTAAAAACAGACTTTTGGCGACTAAAAATTTAGTCGCCAAATGTGCTTTTTCTTGTAGTGGAAAGTGAGGATATTAAGCTTGAAAAACCTAAGTGATTCATGATTAGATTAAGAATTAATTGTACCAATTCTCAAACAACTAAAACTAACAATCTAAATCATCAAGTACGTACGAATGTGATTTAGATTATTGTTTCTAAAACAATAAATCGACACAAACGATTTTTACGTGGAAAAAACCATAATTGGAGCACCTTCAATCGTGATAAAAAAAATCACAGGCGAAACGCCACAAATCAATCCACTTTTGAAGAAAGAAAGATTACAAAGATACCAAACAAATTACCAAACGCTTTCAATTTGTCTTCAAATCTTCTGTATATCTTTCACCGCAACCTTCGTCTCGGAATTGATTAGATTGATGTTGAATCCACAACATCTATTGTCGAATCAACGACTGCATACAGCATCAAACTCTTTTGATTACTCTGTGCTTGAATCTTCAGATTCCACTGAAGAAGAATACTCTCAAAGAAGATCAAACAAACTCCTTGATGTGTGCTTATAAGAACATGAGTTCAAACTCAATCAAACATCAAGGAAAACCATAAAAATATCCCCAAAAGAAAACCCTAAAACACTTAAAGAAGATCTAGAAAACGTAACCCTAGATTTGGAGTAACTTGAGGTTTTATAGAGGCTGAGATCACGAGGTCCGCTCAAGCGTGGAAATGGACGCTAGAGCGGGGACTCTATATCGCGTGTTCCAAACCAGAGTTCATGCTCGAGCGTAAAAACACACCACTCAATATATTTTGCAGACAAACAAAATACTGTGAGGGTGGAATCTCCACTCGAACGCCACTTGCCCCGCTCGAGCAGGAAGACCAAAAACATAAGAAAATTACAACTCAATTAAACCCAAGTTTGTCTACGGATTTTGACAACAAGTAAGGTCCCCATAATCTCTCCCTTTGTCAAATCCTGGACAAAATTGTTCTAATAATTTTCCTAACAAACAAACCCAAAAACACACTAAGTAACACAATCAACAACCTCGACTTTAACCCCGGGGGGGGGGGGGGGGGGGAGGGGGGGAGGGGGGGGAACAACAACAAAAACCACAAGACACAAGAGCTGAATGCGAACATGAAACACTTAATCCTTGAACAATCAACCTGTGGAAATAACCATACAAACCAAAACTGTGGAACTGGATAAATAGCCAAATATGTATATCTAAACAAAAGTATTCCAATATCAATAAAACACTAATATCTCAATATACAAAAAATAATAACCATGCATGCATCAAGTATCTCTAATATCCACTTCCCCTTTTTGTCCATGAGGAAAACACAAGTGAAAAAGAAACAAAAAAACCAAGAGAGAAAACTATGCAACAAAAATCAAGAGATAACACTGTGCAAAAGATATACTAGCCAATAAAACAGATGTCACTGACCTGGTGGCTGTGAAGGTGACTACATCTGTAGAAGAGACAAAATATGGGATAGATGAGAAGAGGACCGAGCAATTGACTCCTCAATGCGCCTGGATGAGGCCTCTAATGCTGTGAGTCGAGCATCGACGGTAGTCTCAAGATCAGTAAGCCTAGCCTTGAAGATATCTATCCGGCCCTCCAGACGATCAAAACAGCAGACCATGGACTGCTCGAACTGACGAGGCTGGCCTCGGATAGTACGAACTGGAGGAAGCTGCTCCCCCTCACCGGCAGCCTCACCTGCAGTAGCCGTATCATACTCTGCCTCCTCGGCCATAGCAGCATCCCTTGCACTTGCACCAGAACTACCCACTCCAGATGGGACCCCCTTGATATGAGACTGACTCTAAGAGATAGTCTTTTTGGTGAAAGGCCAAGAAGGAGAAGCAAAGTCATCCTCATCAAAAGAGGGAACCTCAAACTTGGCGAGAAGCCGGTTAATGAGGCAACCATAAGGAAGACAAAGGTTATTACGCTGAAAAGCAGCAACCATTTTTTGAATGATCAAGGTGGCAAGGTTAATAGATCGGCGGTAAGCAATGCAATAAATGATAAAACCTTGTTCTTGATTTATCTCGGAGCTATGGGTGGTCACAATGATGTTGGCACAAACAATAAGATTGAGCAAGCGAAATTGGGGAAGGAGCTCATTTTGCTTGATCAAATAGCCCGGGAGCCATGAACGAGATGTACCACATAAAGCAGTGGCCACCTCATTGAAATCATAGGTGGGTTGAACAGGGAAAAGATAGAAAATAGGAAAGACTTTACCAATACATAAAAACTCACGTATAAGGTCAGGAGTAACAGTGATAGACTTAAACCTGACCCATGTCTTGAACGAAGGACCAACATCGTCAATCCCCTCCATATTACAGTAGAATTCCCGCATCCAATCAAGATTTTGACGGCCCTAGAAGGAAAGAACCAAATCCCCACCCAAAGGATCAAACAATGGACGAATATGGATGGACTCAAAAGTGGTTGGTTGGACATTGTGTTCAAGATAAACAGTCCTAGAGAGGTAGGACTCTCTAAACAACTTGGCTTTTTCAGCCGAGGGAAACCGGTCTGTATTAAAAGAGGGGCGAGAGGCAGTTGACTTCTTACGTTTAGAAGTGGACATGACTAAACCAAGGATTACCCAAATGAGACAACCACAAATCCCCCCAACCCAAGACAAGAATTAAAACCAAAAAACACAGAAACAAACCATTAGTAGCAAAGTCAAATCTATCAAAATTAAATAGCCAAGAGCAGTATGAATCAATATGACCAACCCTCAATGAGATCACAATTTAGCAGAATGCATATTAGAATAGCCAATGAGAACATAGTGACCATAACCAAATAACCAGATGGATAGAAGGAAAAAACACTAGAACATTAGGCAGTGATCATACCAAAGACAAAACTTAATATTCCATAACTCAAATAAAAAATACACAACTCAATATTCCATAACTATAATCACATTGCAACCAACAAATACCCAAACCAATCAGACCATAAACAAGAGTAGACAAGACACACAAAACTCAAATAGTACGAACAAGTATGGATGATGAAGATGAGAGGAACAAAAGACAACCAAAAACAAATAAAGAGAAGGAAATAAACAAAATCTGAGAGATACATACCTGAGACGACCAAGAAGTACAAGAAACAAGGCACTAAAAGAAGCACACCAATCAACAGCCCAAGAAGGGACAATCACAGAGTCGCCAAGGATCCCTAGGTGAGAGAGAGATCGAATTTGGGGAAAAAATTGAGCTGAGGAGACGAGGGAAGGATTTTTATATCAAACTAGTCCGTTCGAGCGTGGGTTGTAACGCTCGAGTGCGCGCCAGAACAGGCATGGCTACGCTCGAGCAAGGAATTGGACGCTCGAGCGCTAAAAACAACCTCTCAGAAGTTTGAACAACTCTGCAAAAAAATGCTAGAGGGATGAAATCTACGCTTGAGCAGGGAACAAAAAAACTCCAAGGACCAAAACACCTTTTTTGAGCAAAGAAAACCAACTCGTACTGAGAAGTGTGACTTGTAACAAACAGAGGTGAGTATAACAGCAAGAATGTGACACTAAGATGGGATAATCCACAAACCATGAAGCCTACAAACTCGCAAATTTAGAAATTATGAACCACAAAATCATGAGCAAATCAGATGAAATTTAATCAATGATCATAAGCTACATGAGAATGCACAACTCAAAAGCAAACATGAGAGCTCACAAAAAGAATGTGTGTGTGTGTGCGCAATCCTTGAGAGGTCACAGAGCTAGAGTTAATCCTCGTAGTGATCGGATGGCTAGACCTCCGGCAAGAGTAGTGAAACAACACAGAGAAAAGTCACACTACTAGGAATCAAGGGGTATTTGTTGAGTAAGCGCAGAGGCTTCCCATTAATCAATGAGTCTCCCTTTTTTTTTATTTTTTATTATGTGACTTTTCTTTTCTGTGGGCACTCACTGGTGGTTTTCACGCTCAAGAGTATGGAGACCAAACTAGAGAAGCATGAAATCAGAAAGGATGGCCTGATTGGTGCCTCTAAAATAGCCTTTTCCTAATGCCCGGACTTCAATGAACTGAGGGAGGAACCGTAAAAGTGAAAAATGATGGCAGATGGTTAAGAGACTCAATATCACCCATGATATACCAGTATAGGCCAATTTTTCCAATAATGTAAAAGATACACTGTTAGTGGTCTATAAAGAACTTTGATCACTTGTGCGGAAACCCCTGCAACAGTTTATCTCAAGAATGTGTACAGAATGAGATTATGAAATCAATGAGCATGGGCATTCAGAATGAGCTATGAACAATGAAAAATGAAATCTAGCAAACAGCATAAGAGGTGTTCATATGAGTCTAAATGCAGGGATGACATGAATCAATGGGAATGAGATTATAGCACCCAAGTACACATAAAAACAATCACTCACACCCCATCAAGTAGCAGGTAACACCTAAGTAACTGAGCACTACATCCAAGGTCTTTTTAAGGAACTCAAACCTAAGAAGATCAACAGATTTTGTAAAAATATCAGCTTTTTTATGCTCAGTGGGTACATGTTCAAGAACAACAAGGCCTTTTTCCACTAACTCTTGGATAAAATGATGACAAATGTCAATGTGTTTGGTGTGAGAGTGTTGGATAGGGTTTTTAGAAATATTAATGGCACTTGTATTATCACAGAAAAGAGTGAGAGTGTTAAGGTCAATTCCATAATCATGAAACATTTGCTTTATCCACAATATTTGTGCACAACAACTCCCTGCAGCAATGTACTCAGCCTTAGCTGTCGAAAGAGAAATGGCATTTTGCTTTTTGCTATGCCAGGAAACCAAATTATTCCCAAGGTAAAAACATCCCCCCAAATGTGCTCTTACGATCATCAGCACACCCTGCCCAGTTGGCATCAAAAAAACTAGTGATTTCAACTGTAGTGTCGGTTGAGAACCAAATCTCATAACTCAATGTCCCATTTACATACTTAATGATGCGTTTGACGGCAATCAGATGAGACTCTTTAAGATAGGCTTGGTAATGGGCAAAAACACCTACACTAAATGCAATGTCAGGATGACTGGTTGTGAGGTACAAGAGACTCCCTTTCATACTCCTATAAAGGGTAGGATCAACATTAGTACCAGAGGAATCTTTGGAAAGGTGAAAACTGGTGCCCATGGGAGTGCGTGCATATTTGGCTGACTCAAGACCGAACTTAGACACAAGGTTTTTGGCATACTTAGTCTGAGAGACAAACATACCTGAAGGAGACTGTTTAATTTGAAGACCTAAGAAATAAGACAACTCTCCCATCATGCTCATCTCACACTCATGTGTCATGCAATCCAAAAAGTATTTTACAAGATGATCAGCAGTGGATCCAAACACAGTATCATCAACATAAATTTGAACAACAAGTATATGAGACTTAGTATGTTTCACAAATAAAGTCTTGTCCACACTACCCCTTTGAAAAAGTAGGAAGGTAGTAAGTCTATCATACCAAGCCCAAGGGGCTTGTTTCAACCCATACAAAGCGTTGTCTAACTTATAGACATGGTTTGGACATTTAGGGTCCTCAAACCCTTTTAGTTGCTCAACATAAACCTCTTCTTTTAAGTACCCATTCAGAAGGCACTTTTCACATCCATTTGAAACAGTTTAAAAACAAGAAAGCATGCAACACCAAGTAAAATACGAATAGATTCGAGACGTGAAACTGGGGCAAACGTCTCATCATAGTCAACACCCTCTACTTGTGTGTAGCCTTGAGCAACCAACCTAGCTTTATTTCTAACCACAGTACCATTCTCATCAGATTTATTCTTAAAGATCCACTTGGTACCTATCACATTCATGTCTCTAGGTCTGGGAACAAGAGTCCAAACATTGTTACGTTCAAATTGACCTAATTCTTCATGTAGAGCATTGACCCAATTATCATCTAGTAAGGCCTCTTTTATAGTCTTAGGTTCAATTATGAAACATAACACATATGAGATACCTCCTCTCGAATTTGTTTTTGGGTTTTCATTCGATCCGAGACACTTCTAATCACCTGTTGAGTTGGATGATTCGGTTTCACCCTTGTTGATGGTTTGCACTTAGGACTTGTAGTGACAGAAGCATCAGAAGTGGTGTCTCTTTGTGCACTCTTTGGACTCTGACTTACCTGAGAAGTTGGTGTTGTCTTAACTTCTTGTGCTTGGACCTCAGCTTCTCTTTGACTTTGTGGTTCAGTATCCAGGATTGGAGACTCACCATTTTCTTCCTCATTTATCGCTGAAGTAGGAGAACTTGTGTCATTTATAACCAAATTGATCGATTCCATTAAAGATGAAGTTCGCAGATTATAGGCATGAAAAGCTCTACTAGTGGTTGAATACCCTAGAAAAATACCTTCATCACTTCGGGAGTCAAATTTGCCCAAATGGTCTCTATCTTTGACAATGTAACATTTACTCCCAAAAGTTTTGAAATATTTTATATTAGGTTTCAATCCCTTCCACAATTCATATGGAGTTTGTAAAGTGCCAGGCTTTAAATACACATGATTTGTGACATAAACAGCAGTATTTAGGGCTTCAGCCCAAAACTTTGGAGAAACTTTCTTACTAAGGAGCATGACCCTAGTCATCTCTTGAACAACTCTGTTCTTCCTCTCAATAACTCCATTTTCTTATGGAGTTATAGGTGCTAAAAATTCATGCTTAATTCCATGCATATCACAAAAATCCAAAAACGAACTATTTTCAAACTCACGACCATGATCAGTTCGGATTCTTATGATACGCCCAATAGAAACACCCTGTTCATTTTGGATTTTAAGGACTAATGCCTAGAAAACATCAAACGTATTAGATTTTTCTCTTAAAAAATTTACCCAAGAAAAACGAGTAAAATCATCAACAATTAAAACAATGTATCTTTTACCTTCAATGCTTTCAGTGTGAGTAGGGCCCATAAGATCCATATGAACCAATTCAAGAGGACGTTTGGTTGTAAAGCTGTTCACCTTTTTTATGAGGGGCACGAGTTTGCTTCCCAAGTTAATATGGTCCATACACATGGTTCATATTCTTACCCAATTTAGGTACTCCTCTCACAATCTCTTTATTAGCTATCTCAGTTAGGTCTTTGAAATTCATGTGACCTAATTTTTGATGCCAGATATCAATATTACTTATGATGGCTGAGTGGCAGGTGAGATCATTAGTGGTAACAATCCCATAACAGTTGTCAGATGTGCGAATCCCATGCATGACTGTATTTCCCTTTTTATCTAAAATTTCACATTTATTTTTTGAAAATAATACTTCATGGTGTGAATCACACATTTGACTTATGCTCAAAAGATTTGCTTTAAGGCCATTAACAAGTAATGCATTTTGGAGCTTGGGAAGACCAGCCACACTTATAGAGCCCTTACCAATGACTCTAGAAGTGCCACTATCTCCAAAGGTAACAATTTCTCCTTCATATTTTTCAAGGGAAGTGAAGTAGGATTTGTCACCTGACATGTGACGAGAGCACCCACTATCAAGGTACCACATGTGTAAGTCACGTGCTTTTAGAGTAGTGTGAATAACTAAACAAGTCAAGTCATCTTTTCTCACCCATATCTTTTTGGTCTTAACAAAATCAGGACTGGCGGTCTTGGTAAATGTCTTAACGTTGTGAACACCTTCATGAATCTTAGTGTTCTGCTTAGACATGTAAGGTTGTCTCCTAACCCAAAAAGTATTAGAATTTCTACCCTTTTGAGACACCTTACCAAACAACTCAAAGTAATAAGGACGAATGTGGCCGTACCTACCACAATGATGACAAACAAAAACAGGTTTTACCTCTCTTTTGTTGATCTTACCCCCATTAGGTAAATGAAGGGAGGGATCACCTTGGTGCACCTTCAGCTTTCCTTTTGCTTGAGTCTTCAAGTCATGAGATGTAGAGGCATGTCCCTTGTGAGCTGTCGCATAACCATAGCCTAGCCCACTTTTGTCACAACCCATTTGTTGAGACCCGAGGATGTCTTCTAATGACTTGGAACTTTTGTTCCATATGGCAATTGTGGCTCTAGCATCTCTGAGTTCTTCATCTTTTTGACAAACCATCTCTTCTAATGTAGCTTGTGACATCTCAAGGCTTTCAATCTTCTCTTCATATGTTGCATATATTTTCAGAAGTTCATTCCTTTCGGTCTCACAAGATAGAAGTTTCCATATAGGTCTTGCTTGTCATTAGAGATCTTGATGACATTCTGTTTTGCTGTTGTAATTTCTCTTTTTAGCTTGACATTCTCGCTTTCAATTGCTTTTGAGCTTGAAAGTGAGTTTGTCATTGATCTTGGACAAATTCAGAGATTCATCGTAAAGCTTTTCGTAAGCTTGTTGTAGATCATCACCATCAATTTCATCATTGTCTTCAAATGTTTCATAATCTTCTTTTTGCTCCTCTTTCTCCTAGACCTCATCCAGTTGAACAACTAAGGCAGGAAAGGTGATAGATGGTGGTGAAGATGACTCTCCACTTTCATGAAATTAACTCAGAATGTCCCATGCATCTTTGGCCTTTGTGTAGTGAGCAACCCGTTGCTGTTCTTCATCAAAAATTGCTTCACGAATAGTAATCAAAACTCTCTGATTTCTCGGATTGTCAGTGCTTTCAACATCCTCTTGAATGGCTTGCCAGCCTTCAGGGTCAAAAGCTCTAAAAAACGCCCTTATTCTGATCTTCCAGTACAAGTAATTACTCCCATCAAAGGTAGGAGCATGGTGCAGATTCTGACCACGAGCAAATTCCACTGGCTTCGAAGGAGGTTGAGTGAAAGTGGACCAGAATGCCATGAAAGCATTATCCCCGTCTTCACCGGATTCGGTTTCTTCAGGTTCTTGCTCTGACCCGCTTTCATCATCCCAAGTCACTATATAAACTTTCTTTCGATTCTTTTTCGATGGACATTCAAGAGCAATATGTTCAAACCCTTGACATTCATAACACTTGACCCCTTGCCTCTTCACAATCTTCTTTTCAATTTTTGAAGCAAGTTTTGGTAAAAAAAGTTTTAGGTTTTTCATTACTCTTATCTTTTGAAATAGGATCCCTAAAATTAGGCTTCTTTTTCTTTAATTTTTTTTTGAACTATTTAGTAAACATAGCCGTCATCTTGAACTCTAGATCAAACTCAGTTTCAGGAGTTTTTGCAATCTCATGAGCACTAGTGAAAGCCACACTGGGCTATTTTGGAAAGATAGCTATAATAAGCTTTTTGGTTAAAAACTGATTATAAGCTGCTTTTTGTGAGAGAGGGAAGTGGGTTATAATCTGGGAAGTGGATTATAACCCACTTATAATCTATGTTTAAATTGTTTCATCTTTGATTTCGTAATCCATGGTTCTTCATTCTTGTTGCTACTTCCGCGGTCTTGGTATCAGAGCCCGGTTATGTTGTATCCTGTTTCTAACTGTTTAGTTTCTTCCAATTAATCGTTTCCATTGTTTATCCAATTAATCTAGTTTTCGGTTCCATCTTAATCACCCACGAGATCAGTCTGTTATCCACCTGGTTTCAGTCACCCACTTCCATTTCTTGTCCGAAGTAAGTCCTTAGAGTTAGGCAGTGTGGACATTTAGGATAGGGTCTGTGCTAAACCATTATGGTCTGTGGTAACTTGACAAGAATAGGGTATGTATTAAGATATCTGTAAAACTGATTAATTAGAAAGAACAATGAGTCGATTATTTAGAAGTAACTCATCAGTCAGTTCTAGGTCAACAACCTTACCTTCCATACCTAATCAAGGATTAGTCATTAATGAAGAAGATGTTGAAATACAAAATGATCAATTTAATAGAGATTGGAATATACCAAAATTACAAATCAAAGAAATTTATAAAACAACATTTCTACAGAATGTTTTTAAAGTTGCATTACATGTTAAAACAATTGAACAAGTTTATGCTTTAGAAAAACCTCGAGAAACTTGTCAGTTATTTGATACTAAATTAATTAAAAGACACAAAGATAATGGTTACAATTTTATTCACATTGGTCTAATTCAAGTTGGTCTTAATCCACTTACACCTGTTGGAAAAAATACTTCTGTTCTATTATGCTTAAGAGATGCTCGTTTTCTTAATTATAATGATAGTTTAATGAGAATGATGGAAACTGGTCTTCATAAAGGTCCAGTACATTTTAATTGTTTTCCTGATTTTACGCTCAGTTTAAGTGATCCAAATATTTTACATGCTTTAACGTTAAATATTCAACTACATGGTTCATTCACTAATATGATGGCTAAGACACATAATATTGCTTTAATTTATCGTGTTCACTATAAATGTATGCAAACTAATTTAAATGTTCATGCTCTGCATAAATCACCTAAAGATAAAACTTTACTTATTCAAAGTAGTAGTCATAATGAATCCCATATTAATATTCCTAAAATGATTGAATGGAAAGATATTGATTTACCTGATGAATGGATTACTGTTAATGAAAATTACAAACATAATCAGCAACAATCCTCAGAACAAGATATTAAAGATATCAGACAATTTAATGATGGTTCTGTTCATATTAAATTTAACCGTAGTCAATCCTCTAGACATAGTACATCTAGTGTCCCTAGCGAAATAGAAACTGAAGATGAAATATTTACCACACCTCTATTTAGAAAAAATAGTCAACTTAATATCGGTCCAACCATAGGTCCTACAATCAATCCAAAATTAAAAGGAATTGATAATTCCTCAACTTCTCAAATTAGTAAACCTGTTTATTCTACACATACTCATTTCCTTGATGAAGAAGTTCATTCAACTGACTCTCCGACTCAAACTGATATGGAAGAATTTACACCACCTGTCAATCCACAATTATTGACAATTAAAAAGGAATTTACTCCCAATCTTGATAAATTACTTATTGATTTTAAATCTAAAGCTAATCGCACCCAGCGCCATGCTTATTATGCTAAATATACTTCTGCCCAAATGTCTCAAATCTCCCAAGAATGGTATAATTTTATGGTTCGATATGGTTTTGAATTACCCTTACTAGAATATGAAGAAAAATATTATAAAACACTTACTACAATTACTAAACATAGATGGAAAACTTCTGCTACCACTACAATTAGTTCTAGTCATCCTCCCTTAGAGAAAATTATTCTTACTCAACAAGGTTCTGAAATTCTTGCCTCTCCTTTTAAATTACCTGGCGATGATAATGAACTCAAAAAAGTTATTGAACAAAATAATTATACTAACCAGTGTTTAAATACAATTGGTAAACAATTAGATAAAATAGAAACTAATTTAGAATCTGTTCATACTTCATCATCTAAACAACCTTTAGATGCACCTTTACTTAACCCACCTAGTAAACGTTCTACCCGAACTAGCCTAGTTACAAATGATCAATCATCTACGGTCCAAGCCATTGAAAAATTATTTACCAAATTAGCAGTACCCGATACTCCTTCAACTTCTAAAGATAAAGGTATTACTGTCCTAAATCAACAATTTGATATTAACTCAAATTCTACTTCCTCTGATACTGACAATGAAATTAATAACTTAGCTCAACAATTCCAAGTTGCGAAAATACACTATCCTAAAATTAATCCTCAAACTACCAAGAATTGGTATACTAAGCCTACTCCTGTCGATTTACAATTTGAAGAGAATAATGTTAATAATCAATTTTCTGTCTCTGCTAAAAAATCATACGAATGGAATATTGATGGTCTTAGTGAAGATCAACTCCTCCAAAAATTAAATCATTTATCTATGGTCTCGAACAGTTATCTCTCTAATTATCCCCAATATACTCAACCTGAAATTGTAAATTTAATTACTACTGGTTTTACTGGTCAGCTCAAATCTTGGTGGGAAAAATATTTAACTGACACCCAACGAGACTCTATTATCTATGCTAACCAAACTGATGATCAATGATTACCTATATTTGATGAAAATTTAGAATGTTGCCAACCTGATGGTATTAACCAATTAATTTATACAATTATTAGACATTTTATTGGTACCCCAACTAATATATATTCTCGCATACATGATCAACTCAGTAATCTTACTTGTCCAACCTTAAGTGATTTTAGATGGTATAAAGATGTTTTTACCTCTAGAGTTATGTTGAGAGAAGACTGTACTAAATCATTCTGGAAAGAAAAATTTATTAATAGATTACCTAGTTTATTTGCCCACAAAATTAGAGATGTTCTTAGTCAACCTACTGGTGTTATTGAATATGATAATTTAACATATGGTGATATCATTAGCACTATTCAAAAAGAAGGCTTAAAAATGTGTATTGATTTAAAACTTAGTCAAAAAGCTACAAAAGATAAGCATAAAGCTAAATATGAGTTAGGAAATTTTTGTGAACAATATGGACTACCTCCTATTGCACCCTCTCGTAGGAAATCACACAAACATTCAAAACATAAATTCAAATATTATCATAAATACAAGAAGCCTTATTCATCCTCCAAATCTAATGACAAATTTTATACTAAACCCAAAAAGAAATATTATAAATCTAAATCACATCCGAGATCAAAATCTAATAAAGATATTACGTGTTATAACTGTGGACAAAAAGGCCACTATGCTAATAAATGCAAAGAGAAACAAAAGCTCAAAGACAGAGTCAATCAACTCCAAATTAATGATGAATCCAAAATTCAGTTATTTGAAATCTTCCAATTAAATCAATCTGATAATGGTTCCTCTTCTGTACTTCCATCTACATCCAATTCCCCATCTAATAGTGATAATTCTGATTCTGATAATCAAATTACCTTAGGATGTAATGATGTTTGTTGTAAACCTGTTAAACAAATTTCTGTTCTTACATAGTCAAGAAGAATCTGCTTTAATTGATTTAATTAGTAAATTAGATGATCCTCAATTAAAACAACAATATATTGATAAGCTCAAAGGTCTAATGCTTCAAACAGAAACTAAACCTAAGTTTAATAAACCCATCATTAGTTTATCTAAAACTTTAGAAAAATTTAAAAATAAAACTAAAGAAGTTACACTTCAAGACTTACAATTTGAAATCAATCAAATTAAACAAACAATAAGAGATCTTCAAAATAAAGATAATAAATTAGAAAATGAAATTATTAATCTTAAACTTAAACAAAACTTAAATGATTTCCAACCTAATGCACAATCACCTCATGAATCTGAACATAATTCTGATCATGATTCTGAACATAATTCTGATCATGATTCTGATCATACTGATCCAACTAAACTCATATTTGATAATCGATCTCAAACTACTAACCTTGAAGATAAACGATTAAATTTACTTAATAAAATTTATATGCAAAAATGGTATTCAAGAATTAAAATCATTGTTGAAGATTTTGAATTAGAATTAGTTGCATTAATCGATACTGGTGCTGATTTAAATTGCATTCAAGAAGGATTACTTCCTACTAAATATTATCACAAATGACAAGAGAAATTAACTTCTGCTAATGGTAGTAAAATGCATATTCGATATAAATTACCTAAAGTACATGTTTGTCAAAATAATGTTTGCTTTAAAACTACATTTGTTTTAGTCAAAAATATGACTGATCGGATTATTTTAGGTACACCATTCATATCTTTATTATATCCATTTACTACTTCTACTGAAGGAATTACTACTCATGTTTTAGGACATCCTGTTACATTTACATTCTTATTTCCACCTGAACAATTAGAGTTAAATCAATTACAAGATTGTTCTATTATCCACACTATTAAACGTCTAACTCGGCATATTAATTTTCTTAAAGAAGAAATTAATTACAAACGAATAGATCAACAGTTAACTGATCCCGTTCTCATCTCTCAAATAAATGATTTCAAATTAAAACTTGAATCAACTGTTTGTTCAACTTTACCTACTGCATTCTGGCATAGGAAAAAGCATGTAGTTACTTTACCATATATTAAAGGTTTTAATGAACGACAAATACCTACTAAATCCCGGCCTATCCAAATGAATCATGAATTATTAGAAATGTATAAAAAGGAAATTAATGAATTGTTAAAAAATAGAATTATTAGTCCCAGCAAATCACCATGGTCTTGTCCTGCTTTTTATGTTAATAAAAATGCTGAATTAGAACGAGGTGTTCCTCGCCTAGTTATTAATTATAAACCATTAAATGCTGTTCTTGAATGGATTAGATATCCTATTCCTAATAAAAAAGACCTAATTAAAAGACTTAATCAAGCTGTTATTTTTAGTAAATTTGATTTAAAAAGTGGTTTCTGGCAAATTCAAATTCATCCTAAAGATCGATATAAAACTGCTTTTAATACACCTTTTGGCCAATATGAATGGAATGTCATGCCATTTGGATTAAAAAATGCTCCTAGTGAATTTCAAAATATAATGAATGATATCTTTAACCCATTTAGTCATTTTTCTATTGTTTACATTGATGACATATTAATCTTTTCTAAATCAATTAGTGAACATTGGAAACATTTAACTGCATTTTTTTATACTATTAAAAGTCATGGTCTAGTCATATCCGCTCCTAAGATTAAATTATTTCAGACTAAAGTTAGGTTTTTAGGTTATGATATTTATCATAATACTATTCTCCCAATTAGTCGCTCTATTGAGTTTGCGTCTAAATTTCCTAATGAAATTCTTGATAAAACTCAATTACAAAGGTTTTTAGGTTCCCTCAATTACATTTCTGAATTTTATAAAGACCTTAGGCAAATCTGTCAACCATTGTTCGATCGGTTAAAGGATAATCCTCCTCCTTGGTCTTCTACTCATACTGCTGTTGTTCAACAAGTTAAACAATATGTCAAGTCTCTTCCTTGTCTTGGTATTCCTACTGAGAACTCATTCAAAATTATTCAAACTGATGCTTCTGATATTGGTTATGGTGGCATTCTCCTTCAGAAAGTCACTCCCCAGTCATCTGAACAAATTGTTCGTTTTCATTCTGGTGTCTGGAATAAAGCACAATTAAATTATAGTACTATTAAAAAAGAAATTTTATCTACTGTTTTATGTATTCAAAAATTTCAAGATGATATTTTAAATCAAAAATTTTTGCTTCGTGTCGATTGTAAATCTGCTAAATATGTTTTGGAAAACGATGTTCAAAATCTTGCTAGTAAACAGATTTTTGCCCGTTGGCAATCTATTTTAAGTATTTTTGATTTTGATATTACCTATATACCTGGTTGTCAAAATTCCCTACCTGATTTTCTTACCCGAGAATTTTTACAGGGGGGTAAGGGATGAGTGCTACTCCACATATTTCCTATGTTAAAACCCAAATTATCCATTCCCAAAACCTGATCAAACAAGTTAACCGTCGGATTAACCGTCTTAAGTCAGCTAGGCCAACTACTAAAAGAGCCCAATACATCAATCACCAACAGTTACAAGCTCGCCGTGTTTTACGACAAAATTATTACAATGATTTACATTATTACCAGAATTACTTAGATCTTCTTTCTGGTTGCTAATCTTTGTTTCCTATTCAACAGATGTCTCGCCCAAGGCCTCCTTCTAAGGCTTTGGTCCCCTCATCCAGTAAACCTAATCAACTCATAGTTCCTCCTCCTCTGGAGTCAATTAAACCATCCTCTTCCATTGACATAATTAATAGATACCATACTCTTGGTACTATTCACCGTCCTGATTACTCATCTGCATTGGCTAATGATCCCTTTGCCACCAGCCAATCAGTTTCAGTTACTCCACTTCCAATTAACCAAGTTCGACCCTCTCGAACTGAGTACACCAAATCACATGTTGCTAACTTGTTCTACAAAGAACCTAGTCACCCCAGAAGTCAAACCATTAATGAAATTGCTCAATTCCATTTTGGCTCTGGATGTCATTTCATTTCTTCACCTCCAGAGAAAAATCTCTCTTATTACAAAGATATTCTGCTCAACCATCGTTCCATTTTGATCAAACCAATTCAGGATCGTGTCTATGCTTACAAGATCCTATACCATTCACTTTACATTCACAACATTGTCTCTCTTGCAGAATGGGGCAATCCTAATCTGCTTCGAGATTTGCCTGGTCATTCTATTCAATATAATTATCATGATTATATTGATGCTTGGTTCAAATTGTTCTTGTACCAAAATGAGTCATTTAGTCACTCCTGGTTCATCTCCTTTGATCAAAAATTCAAATCTGAATTACCCACCTGGTTTCTTCGATGGTGGACTCATTATGGCCCCATTTCAGATATTCTTCCCAGTTCACTCAATGAAACAATTGCCTATTTTGCTGCTGTTTACCCATTTACTACTCATCAAAAACAATTTCCTATCTTGCTCAATTTTATATCCAAGTACAAAATCCCATGGATATTCAAATGGCATTATGGGATTAATGACAACATCATTATTCGCCAACACTCTGTTAAATGGTGGGCTAAGTTCAATGTGCCCAGAATTATTGAAATTGTTTATGAGGAATTTCCTCCTGATTCATGTGCTCCAACACCTGCAATAGTCAAAGCCCAGCAAGCCCAGCAGACCCCAACTGTTGTAATCAGCCAAGGAAGTCAGCCCAGTCTTCCTCCAATCAATCTTGGCAGTCCCTCATCTAGTGGCTCCAAGCCCAAATCATCAAAGATCAAATCCAAGGGAAATTCCAAAGTCCCAGGGGTTCCGGACCAACCCAAGTCAAAGTCCAAATCACAGGCTCAGCCCATTGTTCAACCTGGATCCACCAGTGATCAATTGCTTCAAATGGCCCGTCTCCTAGTAGATCAAGCCCAAGCCCAATTAAAAAATGAACAATCTCCTGCACCGGCCCAACAGTCTAGTTCAGAAGATAGTTCAGACAGTTCAGAAGGATCCACCAATCAACCTGGTTATGATCGTCCTAAGTTTCATGATGCTCAGGACCCATTTGCTTGAAATAATCAACATAGGATTCTTTATAAATATAAAATTGACTTCAATCACTACTCTTTTGAGAAAAGCTGTCAATTTATATTTATTCTGATTCCTTTATTCACATGCTGCATAGTTAATCTCAATCAATCAGCCGAAAGTAACCGACAGCCCTGCTCAGTCCTCAATGCTGCCAGCTGCTTTCACCATTTAGCCAACTCACATGCTGCATAGTTAATTTCAATCAATCAGCCGAAAGTAACCGACAACCCTGCTCAGTCCTCAATGCTGCCAGCTGCTTTCATCATTTAGCCAACTCACATGCTGCATAGTTAATTTGGTTTTCTATATATTTGTAATCTATTGTAATTGTTTGGCAGATTCCAATTTTCTTGAAACCTTTTAGTTTGTAAAGAAAAGAGTATTCTGCTGAGTGAAGTTTACCTTGTTCTGTTCTTCTATTCAGGATCCTTGCAGATTACAACAATTGTAAGTGCAAGTTATTATTTTCTGTAATGAATTAAAATTGTTTTAATTAAATATTTTGATTTGAATTATATTTTGTTTTGTGCATTCCAATTCTATGTTTAAATTGTTTCATCTTTGATTTCGTAATCCATGGTTCTTCATTCTTGTTGCTACTTCCGCGGATTATAACCCACTTCCCAAAAGACCCCACTGTCTTTTTGTTTTTTCTTAGAAATCTGGTGAGTTTCATAAGTCTACAAGTTTCCAACCAATTGATCAAGCTTGAGGGTATCAACATTCTGAGCCTCCTCAATATCTGTCACTTTTGAATGGAACCTCTTGGGTAAAGACCTCAAAATTTTTCCAACAACCTTAGCTTCAGGGATTTTTTCACCGAGTGTGAAATAGGAATTCACGATGTCACTAAGTTTAGCATAAAAATCATCAAATGTCTCATAATCACGCATGAAAAGAGTTTCAAAGGCAGAGGTGAGATGTTGAAGTTTTGACCTTTTAACATAAGTAGTACCCTCGTGAATCGTTTCAAGAATGTCCCAAGCCTCTTTTGCTACCTCACATGTGCAAATACGACGAAACTCTTCAGGTGTGACAGAGCAAAAAACAGAATTGAGAGCCTTACTATTCCAACTCAAGTTTTGATAGTTGAATGCGTCCCATTTATCAAGGGGTTTGGGAATATCAACACCATCAATAGTGACAATAGGTTCACTCCACCCATAGATCACACAATGCCAAACTTTCTCATCGATAGATTTTAAAAACGCTCTCATACGAGCTTTCCAATAAGAATAGTTTGTACCATCAAGTAACGGAGGTCTATGGGTCGAGTTACCTTCACGAATTGAATCTATATCACCAATCACACAAAATCACGCTCTTATAGTTTTGATAAAAAACAAAGAGTAATTTAGCTTTGATACCAATTGAAAAACCTAAGTGATTCATGATTAGATCAAGAATTAATTGTACCAATTCCCAAACAACTAAAACTAACAATCTAAATCATCAAGCACCTATGAATGTGATTTAGATTGTTGTTTTCGAAACAATAAATTGACACAAACGATTTTTACGTAAAAAAAATCACAATTGGAGCACCTCCAATCGTGATAAAAAAAAACTATGGCGAAACGCCACAAATCAATCCACTACTGAAGAAAGAAAGATTACAAAGATACCAAACAAATTACCCAAACGCTTTCAATTTTTCTTCAAATCTTCTGTATATCTTTCATAACAATCTTCGTCTCGGAATTGATTAGATTGATGTCGAATCCACAACATCTATTGTTGAGTCAATGACTGCACACAGCATCAAACTCCTTTGATTACTCTATGCTTGAATCTTCGGATTCCACCAAAGAAGAATACTCTCAAAGAAGATCAAACAAACTCCTTGACGTGTACTTATAAGAACATGAGTTCAAACTCAATCTAACATCAAGGAAAACCATAAAAATATCCCCAAAAGAAAACCCTAAAACACTTAAAGATGATCTAGAAAACGTTACCCTAGATTTAGAGCAACTTGAGATTTTGTAGAGGCTGAGATCAAGCGGGGAATGGAAGCTCAAGCGGGGACTCTATATCACGTGTTCCAAACTAGGGTTCATGCTCGAGCGTAAGATCCCACGCACGAGCATAAAAACACACCACCCAGTATATTTTGCAGACAAGCAAAATACTGTGAGGGTGGAATCTCCGCTCGAGCGCCACTTGCCCCGTTCAAGCGGGAAGACCAAAAACATAAGAAAATTACAACTCAATTAAACCCAAGTTTGTCCACGGATTTTGACAACAAGTAGGGTCCTAACAAAGCCTTCCAACATCAAAGAAATATGTGGGAATAAGCCATTGCAGTTTGTTACTACTCAAATCTAGTGTATTCAACAAAGACAAGGATCCATTTAGAAATCTCTCAACTTGACCACCAAATTGGGGGAAAGTCTATAGTACATCCTGTTTAAAAAAATGTACGGTACATAGAAAATCAATGGCTAAGATTGAGCCACATTGTAACACGCCCGCAGGGGAACTCGCTACAGTTCGGACCCCCCCCCCTTTTTTTTTTGTTTGTTGCGGTTCTTAATCTGAACCAAAGAGTCCAACTCTGGCAAATCGTCTCGAGAAAAAAAACAAATTTTGAAAAGAAGTGCCAAACATGGACTGCTTTGCCAGATACAGAGTCGCCACCTAAATATTTTTTAAAATGGGGAATTTAGGAAACCCTGACTCGGTGCCGAAGGCCACGTGTCCGTTATCACCAAAGTTGTCTTGGCCCGGGAGCTTGGGTACGATCGGAGAAGGTCAGCTATGAGCACCCCCTCTCGCCCGGTCCGAAGACCGGCCTCTACTAACCATGATATCCGATTTTGAAAACGTTATGTGTTTTTATTCCGGTTATTAGCCTAGAATTACTATGTTATGCGCACAGCAAACAAGTATAGACTAGATTGCCTAATTTGGAAACAAGCATTGCATATCCGTTTGTTTTTTGAAAAGCGTTTTGAAATTTGCTACTCGCAAGTAGGCTAAAACACGGATTTCAATGAGTTTTTCCAACTCAAACAATCCAACCTTCACCCACAGGCATTCAAGCAGTTATATCACATAAGCAGCTAGCCTCATGGTAATCATGCTGTTATGGCAACGTTCACACGCATGCGATATGCTAAAGCGTAAAAACTCACCTAGTACTCCAAGCCAAAACAGAAACTAGTTAGTAATCATATACATGATCCTAGTTCATGTTAAGTGGCTAATGCAACGCAAGCAAGGGTGTAATCTAGACAGGCTCAGCTATCCTAAGCATGGCATGTGAAATGCTACAAGTAACAAGTATTCAATTTGGAAATTGAAATACAATGCAGTTAGCGTGATGTACCGAGCCCGGTGCATGTAAGACAAATGTATGGATGGACGCATGCATTGCATAAGGTATGCTAATTTTAAATATGCCCTAATCTACTATCATAAGTAGGTAAATAAAAGGGAAGAAAGAAGTGGGGATTGGAAGACATACATACACTCACGCACACTTATTACACAATTGCCCTCACACAGAGGGACTAAAAGAATATACAGTCCCAAATAGTACAGTCCAAATACAGAATAAATTATTACAAAAATTTCTAATTTAATTAATAATTTAAATGCAGAATAGAAAAAGGCGCAGCCTTGCCTCGAGATGCGCGAATGATGCATGCTCAAATCTGACACGCCCGGAAAACCCGCACCATACCACAGCTGCCTCTGTTTTTACTGTCCTGCTTTTCTGAAATCTGCCAAAGTCCCAGGACACCTTCTAAGCACACTGCAGTACACCACCGGCTGGAGGAAATGACCACCGGCCGTTCAAAATGACCATCGGCTGCTTGAGAGGTTATCGGCCACAAACAAATGGCCGGTCGGCAAACAATTCCTGCAGAAGACAGTTTTGACAGCAACAGCAGACAAGCAGTGCATGGTGTGGAATTTTGAGCATATGTAAGCATGGCCAATGCCCCCTATCATGTATGGGACTCAAGGAAGCATGGCCCTTGGTCCTTGGGCCACCAATTATGCCTTTTGGTGCATGATGGCCTAAGGGACCAAGATTGCAATTCAATGTAAATATGCATGCAACACACAAATGAGAACCAAGACCCTATCATGTCAAGATCAAGGGCCTTAGTGACATGAGAATTGAGATGTGTTTTGTCACTTGAAGTACAAACACCCCTCGTTTCTCACACTTGGTTTGACACCCCAAACCAAGCAATGCAAACATGGCTCAACAATGCAATATGATGCTAAAATGCAAGGCATGCCAAATGCTATGCAACATATCATGTTAGGTATATAGTGCTAATCATATGGGAGGCAAATGTGATGTAACCATGGACCAAAATGCCATGAAGCTAGCATGGGACAACATGTAATGAACCAAATAAGCAACAAGCATGTGATAAGCAAACAATGGTGGACTTAACCACAATGGGGCAGACCTCAAACCTCCCCAAAACAGTGGCAAAAAATGCCCAAAAACATGAACAAAATGCTATACAAGCATGCAAGTTAATGAGCCTAAACCTAAGGCACCAAAGAGAGCATCTTACTACCACTAACATGACCACTCATGGCATGTATTAGGCGAGCAAAAACAGAGTTCTATCATGCAAAAATACACCCAAACCCCTTGACATGGTAGCCCCAAAATACCCTAAACACACAAACATGCACAAGGCCTATCTCAAGGCATAAAAGGACACATCCTCAAAGCATAAAAGAGGTCACATATACAAACATACAAACATGATTTATGGACTGAAATATGATCCTAAATGATGCCAAATCATGAGGATGGTCTAAGGTGAGCATGCTAGAGGCCAAAATACTCAAAGGCTTACAAGCCCAAAATGCAAAGCAATCACATCAAACATGCCCAACATGACAAAATCAGTGGCTCACAGCCCTTAAACATGGCAAAATGATGCTAACATCTTCATGGAGTTATGCTAATACATGCAAGAATCATGGCCTAAACACAAAATACATTTCTATGCCAAATAGAGGAATGCAAAACAAGTATGTTAAGCATGCAAGAGGCCAACAAAACACCATTATACAAAGATAAAATATGATCCAAAACACCCAAAAAAGTTCTGAAATGGCGCCAAAAACAAGCAAGCATGCATGTTGCCTTTTAAGCCAAAAATAAAGGTAAAAGAGGTACAAAGGGGAGAGGGGTGTCCCTCCCCTATACAAGACTTCAAACCACCTTCCTCACCACTAAAAACCCACTGGTTTTCAGTGGTGCGAAGACCAAAATAACAAAGCAAACAAGGCTCAAAATAAAGGCACCAAAGAGACCAAAATAAGGCCTAAGAGGGTGAGTTTGCACTCAAACCACAAAGTGACCTTAATGAAAGTTCAAAAGCAAGAAAATATAAGACTTTTTTATGTTATACACAAAGCTAAAAACAGCAAGCAAAACAGGTAAAAACTAGTTGCAAAAACGGGGAAACTAAAGTAAAGTGCTCACCCTTGAAGAACACCTCAAGAACAGATGATCCCACCCTCTTCTATTGATCAAAACCAGTCCAAAATTTCAACAAACAACCCTCCAAGCCTCCCAATCTCGAGCTAAGGTGTGATGGTGTGTGTATTGGTGCAAAAGTAAGGTAAAACCACACTTTTAGGCCTAAAATCACACACACAAGAGGAGAGAGAGGGAAAATGTAGAGAGAGGGAGTATATGGCAGATATATAGATATAGAAGCTCTGGTTTTTTGTTGAAAATGGCTAACCTCCAACAAAGGGAGAGAGATGGTGTTTATATAGGCAAAAAACAAGGCTCAAGGCTTCTCCAAGAAGCTAACTAAAAGGGGCAAAGGGTGAAAAGGGGTCTTGGCTTCTTAGGGAAGCTAAGACAGCTGGCCAAGCTTCTCCAAGAAGCTTGACCAAAGGGGTCAACCTTCTAGAAGGTTTGGGGGTTCAAAGGTGCAAAGAGGTCACTCCCATGCACGGGGATGAGTGATGGTGTATTCCAGCTGGCACAGCTGGCATGCACCATGCCTCAGGGGTACAAAGGGTACACGCCGGCCACCAAAAGGGGTCACCGGCACAATAAAGTGCCAGTCGGCTAAACATAGTGCCGACTGGCCATTGTTTTTAAGAAAACACTGCCGGTGGTACACATGTGCGGCCGGTGATGATAGGAGGGGGCCGGTGGGGTGTGGGGATGGCTAATAAGCCATTCGCTGCCCTTCCAAGGCAAAATACAAGTGTTTGGTGCAAAACCAGACCCAAAAAGGTCGAGTTCGGAGATCCTGAGGCAGGGCACGTAGCCGAGACCTCCGGGAACTCCAAACGAACACAAACATGGATAATCACCGAGTGTTCAAACGATGACGTCCAAGTCTTGAGGACGGTCAAAAATGGGGTGTCTACACACATCATTAAAAGTGACCTGATAAATAGGTCACTTTTTATAGTTATGAACCAAAATCACATTTCTTCATAACTATAATCAAATTGATCATAACTTAGTCATAACTACACCTCATAACTAACACCATTTTGTTCCTAACTAATATCACATATTTCATAACCACATCTTGTAATCAAATCATTTTGTTCATAACTAATATTACATATTTCATAACCATAATCACATATCTCATAACCAATACCCTTTGGCTCATAAGCACACCACTTTGATCATAACCAATATCACATATCTCATAATTATTACTCACATGAATCATAACCACATCTCATAAGCAACCCTTTGAATCATAACCAATATCACATATCTCATAACCAACACCTTTTTGTCATAACCAACATCACATATTTCATAACCACTAGTGATACATCTCATAACTAACACCATTTTGCTCATAACCACACCACTTTGATTATAACCAATATCACATTTCTCATAACTACTACCCACATGAATCATAACCACATCTCATAACCAACCCTTTTAAGTTATAACCGACATCACGTATCTCATAACCACTAGTCACATATTTCATAATCAATACCTTTTTGTCATAACCAACATCACATATCTCACAACCACACTAGTCACATATTAGATAACTAACACCCTTTTGCTCATAACTATACCACTTTGATCATAACCAATATCTCATATCTCATAACCACTAACACATATAGCATAACCAAACACCCTTTGACACCACTTTGCTCATAACCAAAATCATATAAATATCTCATAACCATTACCCACATACCTCATAACCAACATCACATACATCACAACTACTAATCACATGTCTCATAACCAAACCACTTTGATCATAACCAACATTACATATCTCATAACCACTAATCACATATCTTATAACCAAATACCCATTGACTTATAACTACACCACTCTCCTCATAACCAAAATCACATATCTCATAATCACTACTCATATATCTCATAACCTTTACCCACACGGTCATAACCATATCTCATAACCAACACCCTTTGTCTCATAACCAACATCACATATATCATAACCACTAATCACATATCTCATAACCATTAACCATATATAGGGGTGTAAATTTGGCCCACGAGCTCATGGCACACCCCAAGTCTACTTGCGCCCTGGGTGGGCCCAACCAGGCCCGAGCCTAAGCCTAACCTAAGACCTTGGGCTATGTGTTCGAGAGCCCAGCCCAGTCCCAGTGTGTTATGGAGTGTGACCCATCCTGTGAGCTCGGCCTAAACTTTTTTTTCCCCATCTGGCCCGACTCGACCCCAATAACTCCCTGCCCCTATATCAATACAACGATCAAAATTTAAAAAAAAATTAAAATGAAACAGTCATATAACTGTTAATTCCACCAACAACCAATTTTATTATTTTTATTTATATATATATATAAATTAACCCCTCCCTCCCAAGTCTATGTATATATATATATTTTTTATTTTTATATATATAAATTCCACCACCCCTCTCTCATTTTATTTCTCACAAACAAATCTGTCTCTCAAACTCTCATCCTCTTTGAACTCTCAACTCTCTCAATTAATTTTGAAGTGTCATCCCTAAGTGACAATTGCAATTGATCACCTATCTCTATTTTAGATTTATTTTTAGTCATAATATCTTCATTGCATATAATAGAAATAGTAATATACAACGATATACTTTTTAAAATATCTATATACACTTATAGACATCTATATGTATATATATATATATATATAATTTAACTAAATTTTAATAAAAATATGTTGAAAAAAAAGTATCTATGACGTGATTTTATTTTGGTCTCCTAGATAATTTTTCTCCTAAATTTTTTTCCCAACTTTTCTTCGTTTTTTTTCTTTGCTCTATTTTTTTTTTTCCCTTTGATTTGTCCTAGTTGTGCTTGAGCTCTCTCTAATCAATAATCACAAGAGGTCATGGGACTTAGATTTTTGATGTGACAATTCATCCCAGGTGACCGCTCGAGCAATGAAAAGACCGCTCGAGCGAAAATGAGGTGCTTACAGTAGTTTGCTTTGTAGGTTGAGGGATTACTTGAGCGATCAAATAGTCGCTTGAGCGAGGAAGAGGGGTCCACAGTATCTCATTTTGCAGGGAGAGATACTGGAAGGTTTTGTTCACCGTTCAAGCGGTGACAAGACTGCTCGAGCGGTTTGTGTGATATGCCACTTAAAAGTGACTTTTTAGATCATCACACCCCAAACTCAGGTATGATCGGCCGTGGCCCACAAGGCCTTAACCCAAGGCATATGTAAGCCGAAACATGAATCCATAAACACATTGAATAACTATGCAATAATCCAGTAATAAATAATCAAAACTCAATCCAGTAACTTGCCACAATTATAACGGCAAAACCAATCGTAATCAATACCATCCAAACTTATGGGATATAAGCATCCCACATATCAAAATAATCCTAAATGAACCCTAATAAAAATAAAAATAAATATGCACAAACTTGACATAACAATTTAAAACAATATAATGAATGTCCTAGAGGTCCATCTAATTGAGTCCCCGCTATACCATGAGTCCACTCTAAGTCCTTTTAACACTTGGAAATGATAAACAACTAAGTTAGATGATAGCTCAATGAGTAGCAACATGAATAGTAAATACAATTTTGAAAACATGGTTCAATTCCAAAATAAGATATATATCACAGAAACTAGATTGACATATAATTTTAATAAAGATAATCTATTTCAAAAAGAAGGTTCCGCAGTTCAACAATTAAAATACTCATTCCCTCAAGAACATGATAAATGATATTTTCCACTTAAAACAGATTATAACATGAACACCAATAATTTTCTAGGTACCAAGAATAACAAGTAATGTGCCACACAGTTCTCAAGGCTATAAGCCCGTTGGATCCAATGCCGAACTAAGAGTCATCCTCAGGGTGGCAACCCGAGCCTTTTCTCTAAGGCGATTCGATTGAAGGTCACCTAGCCTAACCTAGGTCTTTTCCTTACAATCGTTGAGCACTAGAGTCATCACAGCCCAACTCGGATCTGCTCCCTAGTGGCCAGAGTCACCACACACGGTGGAATAATTTCCTTGGACTAAAATATACAGATGATCCCAACAATCAATACACATCAGTTTCGCAAAATATGGTAGTTCACCATTATAAACATGAGACCAAAAACAAATAGTTTATAGTATGCCAAGTTTACACATGTTTCAGAAATAATTTAATTCCATTGATAATATAATAGATTATCAAAACAGTTTAGTCCTGAAACAACAATTTAATTTTTCAACAGTTCAGGGTAGGGGAACATTTATTAACATACGTAGCATGCAACTACTCACTTGAAAATGAAATAATATAATCCTCGAATAGAGTATGAAAGTCCAACTAGTGCCCTGAACCAAGTATGAAGACTACACGTTACTACTAATTTAAAAATACTAAAGAAAATAATAAACTAAGTATCCCACCCTAAAGCGCACTAACACAGCTCAACCCCACTCACTGTTATTCTTAAATAATACCTAAGTTCATGTTCTTCAAGATCTAAAATTACCCAGGACATGGGTTCCGATCGAAATTTAACTAAAGTTAACTTTAAGATAAAACAAAGTTTTAAACAAGTTTTTCCAATCTATTCGCTAACTTTGAAAATTAAAAACCCACTTCATGCCGTTCGAAAAATTCCAAAACCCTCTAGATATCAGCTAATATATCCTAAGTTTCAAACCCAATTGGTTTCACTTGATTTGCTTATTAAAATAATTATTTACTATATCCAAACAGGTTATTTTCTGCAGCACTTTAAAGAAATTAATGGTTCTCTTAGTATACATGAGCAATTAACACAAGGATAAAAATTTAAGAAACTAGACTCGTAATCGGTTCCAATGACGCTGATTTAATAATTTTCGGATTTATACCCAAAGAGAACGACACTTTCGAAGTTACTGTTTTACACCAGTTTTCTGGACAGATTTGAATGCACCAGTTAATATAGATTTTGACTCCCAAAAATTATGAGAAAATTCTGATATGCAATTCAATATGTAATTAATCTACTGTAAAAATTTTAGTTCAAAATTCATCCATTTGATATGATTCCTCAATTTTTAAAGTTTGTGTTTGTGTGCAGAATTCTTAGACTAAGAATTACACCCATTAATTCCCATCACCAACCACTAACTTAGCACCCAAACAAAACACCCGTTCCTCCTATTCCTTCTTAGCAACAAGTAGATTACACACATGAACCATCAACACAATATATAAATATAATAAAATAGGACAATACCTTAGAGTTGTTGAGCCACAAAGATGTTGGAAGTTCCTCTCTCTCTCTCTCTCTCTCTCTCTCTCTCTCTCTCTTCTATCTCTTGCTCTCTCTTTCTCCCTGACTCTCACGTTGCTAGGCTGCTGCTGCTATATTGTATTAGGCAACCTAGGGTTACATTATGTATCTAAACAAAAGGCCCTAAAATATTATCTTTTGTTTTAATTTATTTTCTCTCTCCATTAATTTAAATAAAATACAAATATTATTAGATCAAAATATGCTTACTAATTTGTCACTTATTTTTTTTAAAATAATAAATCTTACCTCTAAATTAAAGATTTTCACCATAAATTTATTTTAGGTTTTAAAATTAATTAAAAGACCCTCCAATAATATTTAATTTGCACTTAAAGATTCACAAGAAAAATATTTGAGATTGTAAAATAATTATTACTTAATTATTTATTTGATTTGTATATTCGTGTTCTCACAATTTTGTTCACCTTTTCTTTCATTTCCTTTCTTCTCCTCTCTCTTCTAGCTCTGAAAACCATAGTTATATGTTTCTAGAAATCTCCCATTCCACTTAGATTTACAACCCTTTTCTTACAAAAGTTGGAGTTTGGGTAGAGATAAAGTTTTTTACCGATTGCATTGGGATTTTATGATCTTGGTCTTGATTCTTGAGGTAGGATTACTTTTAACATTGTATCTCTTTGATTTGAAGATGTTTATGTGGTATTGTTATGACATTGATGAAGTGATGAATGTTTGAGTTTACACATTGAAGTTTTCTTTCAAAAATGAAATGTCTCTACCTATTTCTTAAGATTCCTTTTATTATTGTTAGACTATGGAAATTTTACATGAGAAATGGCCTTACATATGATAGAGGGGCAAAAGCCCTCAATTTTTTGGAACCCTAATTTTTGAAATTTGAAGATAATGTGATTACATGAAATTGGTCTTCAATTCCTTAAAATTGGTGATTGGATTATGTTATTTGAGAGGTATTTGAATTGAGAATTGTGAAATTTGGATGTTTTTGAGATTTTATTTATGATTTTGGGATTTGTCATTTTATAGTTATCTCAATGGATTAAAGGGTGAAAAATTACTTTAATCTTCATGAATGTATAAACACTTGGAAGCCTTAGAAAGATTGTTTTGAGGGGGTGGTAAATAGCGTGTGAGTCCATGTAAGGAGTCGGTTTTGGGAAATAGTTGTGTATTGTGTTGGTACCCGCACGTGGAGTTAAAGTGACCAATTACACTGTCTTGAGCTTATTGTTGGACGGATGTGGGAAAGTATTTTTGGATGTCCACTGGTCCTACCGTGTTATAGTCAGTAAAAGTGAAAAAAACAGATGATTTTAGATGCGCATTCCCTGCCGTATTAATAGCCGGCAAATGTGGGAATATTTTTTGCTATAAACCTATGTATATGTAAGTATTGGGACTCTCCTTAGGGGCTTCATGGCATATTAGGGGTGCAACTTGGACAAGCTCAACCCGAGCAATCCAAACCCAGTCCAAATTTTTTTAGGGCTTGGACAAGATATTTTCAAATTCGGTACGGGGTTTAGGCAAAAATTCAGAAGCTCGAATTAAATTTGGTGGCCTTGGGCAAAGATGTCAAACAACCCGAGCAACCCGAAGCCCAAATTATACATATATAGATATATAAAAATATTAAATACACATATAAATTATTAGTCATTACATGATATTAAAGTAATTTAGATTATTAAATCATATTGAATATATATTATATATACAAATAACATAAAATCATACTCTCTCTTTTTTTCACTCATAAATTGTAAGGACTATTATAGCGGCATCTCTCTTACATTATATAAATTATTTGTTTTGATGGTATTAATGATTTGCTATATAAAAAAAATGTAAATAGAGTCAAATTTTAATAATTAATAAAGCAGCTGCACAAAAAAAAAAAAAAAAAAAAAAAAAAAAAAAAAAACTGAAAATTCATTTACAGTTCGGGCAATTTGGATTTAACTCGGGTCGGGTTTGGACATGCAACCTTGGGTTACAATTCGGGCCTGGGCATGTCTCAGCACAACTTGGGCTAAGCTTGGACAACCTCCTAACCCACCTAAACCCACCCGAGTTGCACCCCTATGGCGTATTTACCCCCTGGCGTTGAGTTGCGAGATTGTGAACATTATCTTTTCTTCAATAAATTTCATGAACTAAATTAAATATATTTGGTTGTGATAATACCATGTGGATTTTCGAATGATTAGATACTCTATTAAAAGTATTTCTGCTAAGCATCTAACTCATTCATATCTAACAAATTTTCAAGAATTGGTGATGTGCAACCACCTCAATGAGGAGGAGGTAGAATCTTTTGTTTTTTTGTTGGAGCACGAAGGCTCATGGATGTCTAATGTAGAAGCTCCGAGCATATTTGTTTGAGGACCATATGTCCATTTTGTTGCAACAAGGCCTTGCCTTGCTTATTTGTAAGTCATTAAGACTTCATACTTGTATCCTCTAACTTGTTAAACTATGTTAATGTTGATGTATCTATTAGTTGAACTTGGAACGTGTAATTTGAAATTATAGTTCAATGAGAAAGAGGACTTTTGGGCTAATATTGTTATTTGGTATGATAAGATTTCGGATTAGTCATGTTATGGGTAATATTTTAATTTAAATAATTTTGGAGCGTTACATTTGATATAAGATTATGAAGAATGACAAAATTCTATCAATTTTGTAATCTAGTCCATTAGTCTAATTCTCCTCTTAATCTCCTATTTTGTATCTCACCGTTCTTGGGATTCATAATCCTTATACAAGGATACTATGTGTGAATAGACTATTTAAAAATTAACATAAAAATAATTCTATCCAAATGAGTTAATCATATAAATAGAATCTCGGGTAGAAATTATGTTGGGATAACGTTACTATATACAATTTGCAATGCCTTGCTATTTCTAACAACTTAATAATCTTCACAGAAAATTGAATTTGATTAAGATGAAACGTATATAAAACATTAAAAATAAATAAATAAAATTCCCCTTTTTCTTAGCATTAAAATGGTGGAAAATGTAGAAAGTTTTGTGTACACCTCGTATCACCATGATAACTTTATTATGTAAAAGGCACACCCAAAAAAAATATTGTGAAACTAGCCAATTAGCTTTTTCACCAAAATTTCATCTTAACCAAACAGAGACTAGAAAAATAAATTTCTTTTCATTTCACTTCTATCATCTTTATTGTCCACTCTAATCAAACAGACTCAAACTTTTAATTCTAGGATGTAAAAATTAAATTAGAATAGAAAATTGTAAAATTTTTAGGGAAATTGAAGTTTTGAGTTGCAATTCAATTATTCAAAATATAGTTTACAATTATTTATAATGCATATAACATTAGAGAATAGGTTAGGCATTTTTCGCAAGTAACATTGGATTCGTAACCAAACACTCCTGGCTGCAATAATTGAAGTGAATATAATTGTAAAACTAGCTATGGCGAACCTAGATCACCACCAAGAGGCTTGTCACATCAACAGATAGATGCACGAGATTGAAGACATTGAAGGAGATCACTTACAGATAGGAGTGTAAAATTGGCTCGCAGCCCGTGGGCTGCTCGAAGTCTGCCCGCGGCTCGGGGCGGGCACAGCCCGTTTGGGCCCAAGCTCGAGCCCAATTCGAGACTCTAGGCCAAGACCTGGGCCATCATTTTGAAGTCTGGCTCAGCCCATGGGCCCGGTCTATTAGCTTGCTTAAAGGCCCACTCAAAGCCTGGTCTGAGGCTCGGCTCGCCCAAGGCCCAGTGCTTTTTTTAGTGAAAAATAATAAAATTCTGGTAAAAAAAATTTAAAAAAATCAAAAAAATGGCCGGGCCCGCCGAAGCCTGAAGCTAGGCCCAGGCCCACTGAGTCGACCCGAGGCCCGGCCAAAATCCGAATGCCCCAGGGCTAGGGCTTAATTTTTTGGCCCGTAGACCAGACCGGCCCGACCCAAATTTTGACGGGAGCCTGCGAGGCCCAACATGGGCCGAGCCAGATTTACACCCCTACTTTTATAATGACCAAAATAACAATTATAATAGATCATAACTAACATAATTAAAATCACAATAAATTATAATCAATACCATAATGAGTTATAACTAAAATTGTTCATCCCCGTACCAGAGAAAGTAACATTTTTTTTAAATTGGTTCAGTATCTATCGAAAACTATATTTCCAATACCGGTTCGGATTTATAGCAAATTATTATATATGTATTAAAAATAAGGTAAATCACACTTACCTCCCTCCCTTGAGGTTTCTGACAATTATACAGAGATCTCTCATGTGGTTTTAATAATTACACTAACCTCTCTTATTTTTGAAACTATTATTAAGATTCTCTCATTGTTAGACTATTTAACAGAATTTACTGATGTCATAAGTTATAATACCAAAAATGACAAAATTGCCTATTAGTTACCTTGTCTATTCAAATGAGAAATTTCATCACCTCTCCTGAAGTTTTGCATATATATAATCAAAAAAATCATACATATTTTAGCATTATTCAATAAAATTCTTAAATTTCATGTAATATTAAATAAAATCCTTAAATTGTAAAGAAATTATTAAACCATTTAACGGAGGAAAAAAAAAAACTTAATTTTCATTGATAAAATATTTAAAAATAAACAATTTCTCTAAAATTAATGTTAGATAATATCATAATAATTTAATGTAAGGCTTATTCCACACTACATAAATAACTTAAAATTTATCATTTTAAGTAATGTATTTATTATTCATTTTTTTTAAAGTTGAAATAAATGGATTTATTTTTTTTCCTGACAATTTGCATTACTTATTTATTCATACGTAAAAAAAAAATTATTATTTTATCTTTTCTCAATAATATATTATTCTCAAATTTTAATTTTTATCTTTAAGTTATTAAATTTTTAGTTGATGCATATTTAAAAAAACGCAAGTTAATATTTCTTACATGATTAAAAAAATAAAAAATAAATATAAAAGTATAAAAAATCTACTCTCTTAACAATAAATAAAAATTAGTTGATAGGGAAAAAAAGATTAAGAAATTATTGGAGAGTAATAAACAATTTAAATAATTTTTCATTTCTTACGCCTTAAATAAAAATTAATCTTTATTTAAATGGAGAAATAATTTGAGAATAATAAAATACTCAATTAATTTGTTATGTTTGATAACATGTTGGCACATGGATTAGCTAGGATGGCTAGAGGATTGATCCACCAGCAAGTGTGGGTGGAGGAGGTCCCCCTTGTTACTGTTTGATGTTGTTATTAGGGGTGTAAATTTGGCTCGAGCCAGCCCATGTCGAGCTGTCTGGGCTCTTGCCAAAATTCGAGTCGAACCTGACTAGCCCACGGGCTAGAAAATTAGGCACAAGCCCATGAGGTATTCAGGCCTCGGGTTGGTGCACTTAGGCTTGGGTTCGGGCTCGGGCTCGGGCTTGGCCTGGATAAGCCTGAACATTTTTTTCTATTTTTTATCAAAATTTTATTCTTTTCAACTAAAATGACACTGGGTCTCGGGCAGATCGGGCTTTGAGTGGACCTTGAGCAAGCTGATGGGCTGAGCCACAGGTCGAGTTAGGCTTCAAAATAATGGCCCTGGCCCTGGCCCTGGCCCTGGCCTAGGCCCTAGGTCCCAAGCTGGACTCGAGCCAGGCCTAATCGGGTCGGGCCCACCCCAAACCACGGGCGGGTTTCGAACTGCCCATGGATCATAGGTTAAATTTACACCCCTACACCCTTCCAACCACAACAATTGTTGCTTTGAGTCTAATTCACCAATCTGACAAAAATTAAAGAATTGAATTTGAGGTTGTTCTTCAATTGGAGCAACAATGATTTCTGATCCTCCGTACATTGGTTGTAGACAGAAATAGTGCTAATGCATAAGATAGTGAGTATAGTGATTGAGAAAAGACAGCTAAAGAATGTAATTCTCATTTTCTCATTTTTAGTTTATGGTAGAGCACACCAATGACAATGAATTGCATGGCTAAAGTTGTGAGTGGTGGCTCTTTAAGGAGAGGTTACCTTTCTAAACTATTAGTATTTTTTTTCAATTGACCATAATGTATAGACAAGTTCGCACCTGTTTGGCTCCTATTTTGCCATTGTGACATTTTTTTAACTGCATATTTGAGAGGGAGATTTATGACTAGAAATAGGCCAAGCTACGGGCCGAGCTAGTTAGGCTCCGGTTGAGGTCTTAGCTCGGGCAAAATGAGGCCACGTACTCCACCGGGGCCTTAGCCCCGTCAAATGATGGACATGCATTGGACTGAGATTCTGATCTAGTCATGTTAAGGATTGAAGTTTCATGTACTAGCCTAGTCTGGAGATATGCATTGTATCAAGAGTTGGATGGGATTTGTCCCTCGAAGACCAGGTTCGACAAAGCAAGAGTTCGTTATGGACTGGCGAGCTTGATTGAGCCAACGTGCGGGTTTATCCGTCAGGACTGGGCAGGTAGCGTGGTCTTGAGAGAAGATTGTGCGCCGTACTAGGCACAACTCGGTAAGAAATGCTACGTGGCATGATTGGATTGCAGGAGAGAGATTTTGTCATTCGTACGCGTCGATCCCGTTAGGCGGTTTCACTATGTAGTGTTTGGCGGTATTTATACCTACACGTAGAAGAAGGTAAGAGGGAAGCATGTCCATGCGTCCAATGGAGGACGAACAGAGAAGTTTGTGCAAAATCTATATAAATGGTTCTACACCTCCATACAAAGGTATGAATTCTTCTAGTTATCAGAGCTACCTACCCCTTTGTCTCCTTTTTCTTTCTTCCTCTCTAAGTGTGCTAACTTGATCGTCGAAGGGGTTTTCCGATTACATACCTGCCTGGTAGCTCACCGTCTTTCTGTTATCAGGTTAAGCGGTGTTATTTAGAGCTTAGACACAAAGAGTACGGAGAATGACGAATATTTCTTTCCCGTACAATTGGCACCGCCTGTGGGGAGTTCAATAGACAAAACCTTGTCCTCCAAGCTTTTCTAATCACCATCCATGGTGAACAACGATGAAACCCCGCTGTTCATCATCGACGGCATCACCCTAAAGTCAGTTTGGAGAAGAGATGACCCACTTACCATTTCGGCCGTGGAGACTTCCTCTAGGGAGCTCCCCAGAGATGCACGAGATAAACGTGCAAGGAGCACTGACCACTCACAGAGTCTAGAAGGGCACCAACAGTGAAGAGATTCGCACGCTCAGTGCGTGAAGCATAAACTGAGAGAGCAGGATGCCATCATTCAGAGAATGGCCGTTGAGAATGAGGCGTTGAAGTGACAGATCAAAGGGAAGGGTGTTGTTGGGGTGGAAAACCACAGTGAGTGCACCTAACCTCATCATTCAAGCTGTCAGACCCAGCGAGGGGTGCCCTCCATCTTCATCACCAGAAGCTATGGGGTTGGTGATTTTGAATCGCCAACGGAGAAGCCATGCACACGAGACAACAGTTATCGTTCCTTGCATCCGTTGATGACGTCGAGATACTCTTACCTCACCCGATGGGAGGACTTGAGGGATGTCCTGGAGGAGCAAGTGTGATGGCGAAAGGAGCTAAGGGTGCCAGCATTACAATGACTGACCCACGGAGATCGCGCCAATGAAAAGGTCGTAATGCCGCCGCTAAGACAAGCTGCGCACGTGCCGTTAGATAGGGATTTGGCAAGGCTAAGCGCCACCCCTTTCTCTCTCGAGATAGAGAACACATAGCTCACCATGGGCATCCACCAGCCCAAGTTTACACTTTATGATGGAAAAATCAATCCATACATGTACGTGAGCCATTTCCGGCAAGTAATGGATGGCCACTGACGTAACGATGCATTAAAGTGCCTTATTTTCCCTTCGAGTTTGGGTAAGCTGGGCCTAAAGTGGTTCGAGAGGCTGCCGGAGGAAAGTATCGAAAGGTAGCAGCAACTAGCGGAGGCATTCGTGACCCAATTCAAGACCAACACCAAAACGCCTAAAGAAGTTGACCACCTTTTGGGCATCAAGATGGAATTGGGCGACTCACTAAAGGCATATAACGCCAAGTATTGGGAGACATTCAACGAGATTCTTGATTGCCCGACAAACCTAGGAATCACCCAGTACAAGTGCAGTCTCCCAGTTAGCCATAGACTAAGAGACTTGTTCACCATGAGTCAACCAACGAGCATGGAGCTGCTAATATAACTCATTAATGAGCACATCCGAGTTGAGGATGATGCGACTATGGTTACCGTGAAGGTGAATCCAGTTACAACGGATAAAAAGATGGCCGGGAAGGTTCATGCGGTCAGCCAAGAGGCAAACCGTCCAAACAACCGTGAAAGAGAATAAGACCGTAGTGTTAACCGCGATAATTGAGGTAAAGGTCGTAACAATGACCGAACTAACTACCGCGGAAGATGCAAATCGAAAGTTGAATGCCCGAACAGACATCACTATGGTCTTTAAAATCCCAATTTACCACATACTTAGCGAGATCCGTAACGAGGCATACTTCCGACGGCCAGCTAAGTTGGGCGATGCGCAAAGGGGCTTCAATCCACGGTATCGCTGCACCTTTCATGATAAGCGTGGGCACCGCACCGAAAACTGTGTACCTCTAAAACAACACCTGAAAAAGTTGGTGGCAGCTGGCCACTTGGATCATTAAATTGATGGAGGCGTCAAGGCCACGCCCCAAGCTTAGGCTGAGCCAAATGGCTTGGCCACTTTAGATGCACTCCCTAAGGCATAATCAATGTGATCCATGGGATCATCGAACCAGCGTAGGTATGCGAGCTCTGGGGGATAATAAAGAAGGCAGAGCATATGAGAGAAGTTTTGTCTGTCCAACTTGTCATGAAGAAAGGCTAGACCAAAGTAAGGGACATCCTTACTTTTTCTAGTGGACATCTGGAACAGATCCAAACCCCACACAACGACGCGCTAGTCGTCACATTGCACATCAAAGACTAGAATATCAAACACATTTTGGTTGACCAAGGGAGCTCAGTCAAAATAATGTATTATGATACTTTCAAGCAGCTCAAGTTGGAAAACAAAGACTTAGCCCCAACAAGCTCGCCACTGGTTGGCTTCAACTCGCAACCAGAATAGCGGTTGGGAAAATAATCCTATCGGTCAAGGCAGGGTCTGTTGTGAAGCAAGTCAAGTTCTGGCTATTGAAGGTGCCTTCAACTTACAACTTAATCTTGGGCAAAGGATGGCTTCATGCTATGAAGGCGGTGGCGTCGACTTACCACCAAGTAATGAGGTTCCTCTCTACTACCGGGATGATCGAAGAAGTATGGGGTGATCAAGTTATGGCCAAGCAGTGTTTTGTGGTCATAAATGGAACCCAGCTGTCAAAGGTTTTGTTCAGATGATCAAAGGATCGGAAGATCAAAGTGTCTTGGATGATGTGGGAAAGAGAGCCGAGGAAGAGGCTGTCGAAGACTTAGTGAAAGTAAGGATTGATGAGAGCGACCTGAACAAGTTCTTTTTGCTCATATCATCCTTGTCCTCTCATGAATGGTTGGAGATCGTGAACTTCTTGGTGGCAAACATTAAAGTGTTCGCGTGGATGCCTTACGATGTGCCTGGCATTAATCCGAACTTTATTTGCCATTAACTCAATGTTTTCCCCAATGCTCGGCCAGTCGTACAAAGGTTAAGGTGATTAGCACTTTATCACGCCGAGGTGGTGGCAGAAAAAGTGAAAAACTTGCTTAAAGCTGGGGCAATTCAGGAGGTGCACTACCTTTGGTGGGTTTCTAATACGGTCGTTGTACCGAATAAGAATGGAAAGTGACAAGTTTGCGTTGATTACAAGACAATGACTAGAGCATGCCCTAAGGATAGTTTCCTATTGCCCCGGATCGATCAACTGGTGGACCTTACAGCTAGACACAACAAACTCCGTTTCTTGGATGCATACCATGACTATCATCAAATCGCCATGCACAAGCTTGACCGGGAGATTACTTCTTTCACGACACCAAGGGGTTATTGTGCTACAAAGTTATGCCTTTCGGGTTAAAGAACACGGGTGCGACTTTTTAGAGAATGGTTACCAAGATGTTCGCCTCGCTTCTTGGCTAGACAATGGAGGCATATATTGATGACATGGTGGTCAAAATTAGGAACGAGGCCGACTACTTGACCGATCTAGCAGAAATGTTCACGATTCTTAAGCGACGCTAGCTATGCCTCAACGCATCGAAGTGTGCCTTTGGCATGGAATCGGGGAAGTTCTTGGGTTTCTTGGTGACTAATTGAGGAATTGAAGCAGATCCCTCCCAAATCAAGGCCATCCAAGAGTTGAAGCGGCCCAACTTAACAAAGGACGTGCAACATCTTGCCGAGATAGCAGCCACGCTTAATAGATTTATTAACCGGTCATCAGATCGTTACCGCCCTTTCTTCTAACCCTTAAGTCGAAGCTCTCATGGGATGAGGAATGCGACAAAGCCTTAGCTAAGCTGAAGACATATCTATCCTCCGCTCCACTCCTAGTCACGCCAAAGCAAGGCGAGTAACTCTATTTCTATTTGGCCGTTTCTCAACATGTCGTCAGCGCAGTGCTAGTTAAGGCAGAAGGCATACAACATCTGCCGATCATACAACATCTGCTGATCTTCTACATGAGAAAGACCTTACTCCTAGCAGAGTTGAGATACTTGCCGCTCGAGAAACTTGCCTTAGCACTAATGATGGCCTCCAGGAAGTTAGCACATTATTTCTACGCACATACGATCATTGTGCTAACAAAATTTTCATTGAAAGCCTTGTTCGAGCGAGCTGACTTCTCTGGTTGTATCTTGAAGTGGGTAGTCAAGTTGGGGCAATTCGATATCAAGTTTCAACCCTGAATAGCCATCAAGGCCCAAGCATTAGCCGACTTCGTTGTAGAATTTTCACCTAGAACTTACTCGGTTTGCCGGTGGACCTTACCAACTCCTACTCCGATCCACTTCAACCCTCCTAACAAGCCGAACATGGAAGGCGACACGAAAATTGAGCGCCAGAGCACAGATCCATCACTTGAAGAACGACCACAACTTGGTAATGCGCCGATAAATTTGGAAACAACAGGATAACCTGTTAGATCCAACACCACATCGCCAAGGGGGGATGAAGTCATGCAAGTTGCAATCTTCAAAGGCGCACTCAACGCAGAAATAGCCGAGCAACCGAGTAACTCAGAACACTCGATCCTTCAAAAGTCTCAAGAGCCTACAGAATGTTAGAAGCTTTTTATTGGTGAGATGTGGAAACTTTTCATCGATGGCATTTCAAACAGACATGGTGTCGGATTGGGGGTAGTTTTAATCTTACCAGACGGACTGACCGTTAAACATTCCATCACGCTTGGGTTCCTTGCGTCGAACAATGAAGCCTAGTACGAAGTGCTGCTTGCTGGGCTAAAAAGTGCACTCCATCTGCAAGCATTTGAGCTAATGGTCTACAGTGACTCCCAACTCATGGTCAACCAAGTATTTGGCGAATATGAAGCCAAAGATAGTAGGATGGTGAAATACCAGACCTTGGTGAAAGAGCAACTCAAAAAATTTCAAGCAATACGAGTTCAACAAATCGACCGAGAAGATAACAGCCGGGCAGATGAATTAGCTGCTTTGGCTTCCATAACCGACAAACCTACTTCCAACCCTCTCTTGATTGAATTTCTCCCAAGACCCAATATTGAAGAACCAGAGAAGGTAGAAGTCCTCTGCGTCGAGTTAGGTCCCTCGTGGATGGATTCTATTATAGGTGTATATTTGTCCCACCTGGGCCCGGCTCGACCCACGTTGGGCCTTGCGGGCTCCCGCCAAAGTTCGGGTCGGACCGAGTCGGCCCACAAGCCAAAAAATTAGGCCCAGGGGTATTCGAGCCAACCAGGTGAGCCTGACCATTTTTTTTGTTTTTTTAAATTTTTTCTACCAAAAGTTTATTATTTTCTAATAAAAAAGACATTGGGCCTCGGGTGGGCCGGGCTTCGGGCCAGGCCTTGAGTGGGCCTTAAGCGGGCAAATGAGTCGAGTCAGGTTTCAAAATAATAGTCTAGGGCTTGGGCCTGGGCCTAAATAGGCCGGGCCCATCTGAGGTCGCTCACGGGCCGCGGGTTATTTTTACACTCCTAGATCCTATCATAATCTTCTTGAAAGACCGAGTCTGCAAATAAAATCCGGGTTAAATCTGAGAGAATTTGTCTCTTCCTGTCTGGCACTTTGTATAAGAAGTCCTTCACGAGACCTTACTTGAAATGCGTCCATCTGAGCAAAGTGGAAGCCTTTCTATTCGAAATCCATGAAGGAAAGTGTGGTAGCCACATTGGCAGAAGATCTCTGGCCTACCGCGCTATTTCACGAGGGTATTGGTGGCCGTGTGTCACGACCCAAACCTGCCCCTTTAGGTTTAGCATTGTAACCGGCCAGTAATCCTTAGATTACCGAAGGCCTCTGACCTAAATAACAAACTATCGGAGGCTAGTGGAAGCAAATATAGAAACATACATAGTCCTTAGAGCTGTGTAGACATACATGGGACAAAACATTTAAAATTGATATACATAAATCCACGTATGATGTCATTTACATTTCCAGTCTTCATCATCATAATACAAAATAAGGCAAAAGAACTGTTTATAAAACAACAAAAGTTCACAAAACTCGACCACTAAACTCTTTCCGGAACCTCCTCGGGAGGCACAATGGTTGGTTGACAAAACAAAGACTCCAGGTCATCAACTCTGAGCCTGGTCATGCGCCTAGTCACCTACATACATAATATATATAGTGAGCGAAAGCTCAGTAAATAATAATAGAGTAAAGATTTAATAAATGATGTCCAGTTTTATATCATATTAATTAGAGAGATAAACATGGTCATATAAAAAAAATAGAGTCATGTTCATAATCGTATTCAAATCATGTGTGGTACTTCCATTAGCATTAACATATCACTTTGGTCAAGCATATGAGGTTTCATAATGGAACCTTCGGTACCGGGTAACATATCTCATATGTGGGCCACGGTATTGTTTATCCCGAGCGAGGGCCTGTGCCATGGTATTGTTTCCCTCAGGCGAAGGCCTAGGCCACGGTATTGTTTTCTCCAGGCAAGGGCCTCATGACCATAAGCTATAGTATTATTTCACCTGGGTAAGGGCCTCTGCTAAAGATACCACAAATGCATGTCAAAGATATGGATCATCATTCATGGAATCACAAAATAACATTTTGTATCATTTAGAAACAGTTCATATCATATCATAATGTCTAGAAAATACTTCATATCAAACATAGCTTTACTAAGTTATTACTCACAGATAGTTGCACAAATAGCTTGATAGCAACCAATGTATCAACAGCTTACGGGGTGACCTACACAAACACAACAGATACACATACTGAAACACACGCTAAAATCGTACTTAACTTATTTCATTTCGTTCTTCATGTGTTTCTAAGTTTTATCCTCATTATTAGGTCTTAATCTTAGCCTAGGAATGCCTAGGATGCCTAGGATGCTAAAATGCACTCGAAAACACTTAGTCAAGAGCGCAACTTCCCTTGCTCAAGCGGACATTCAAAAATGTGAGAGGTCGCTCGAGCGGTCTGTAAACTTTGCAAAAGTACTGGTTGCTTGATTTTTCCGCTCGACGTATGCTCGACGGTCGCTCAAGCGTGAGACTAAGTTCTTCGCAACTCTTGTCGCTCAAGTGGTTTGTAAAACATAGAAACTTCTGGGAGCATCAATTTACACTTGAGCTAACTTTTGGTCACTCGAATGAAGGTGCAAAAATAAAGGTGGTCGCTCGAGCGTAGGAGCAAAATACTCGAATTTCCAAATTTGCTCCTAAGCTCAAAACTCGACTCCAAAGCTGTAACTCATGATCTTTTGGGCCAAAAACTTAAGGAAACTTATATAAACTTGTCAAACTTCATGAATTCAAAACCATTTCACAAAATCAAGGCCCAAAAGTATGCCAATTGTGCAAACTCAAACTTAGAATTCAAGAACATTGCATGTATGAATTCATCTTGGCTTCAAAGCTTTCAATACATGAGTTATTGAGGTAATTTGGTATGAAACTTCATCAATTCTTAAAACAAAGGCAGATGAACGCATGCATGTGGTAATTCTTTGAAATCAAACTCAAAACTTCATGAATTATGCATGCATACAATAACTCTTCCCAAATTCCTTAATCTAAGCTTAATTCTCATGTTTAGCCATCTTAATTTCTTGAACTCTTTCTCATATATCTAGAATGCAAAGTTTAGGGACAAGATTCTTACCTAGTCTTAAATTCATAAGTGTAGAAGCTTAAACTCCCAAATTCTCCAAAAATTCCTAGCAATTTCCCCTTTCCTAGCTTTTGATCTCAATTTTCTTCCTTCTCTCTCTCTCTCTCCCACGTTTTTGAGATTAAAGAGTATGGAATGAAGGTGCAAAATGAACTAATAGAGTCAAATTAGCCTTATATAGGCTCAATTAAGGAGTCTTAATTAAACTTGACTTAAGTTAATCAAATTGACATTAATTATTCTAATTTAATTCATTCCGAATCGAATTTCAATTCAACCTAACAAAAAATTCTAAAAATTCAAAATAACACATAATCGTAGTCAATTTTGTGATCGCATGCCGATAAGATCTTTAATTCACAGAACAAAACAGAAACATAAACAGATATTTCTACAACAGACAGATATAAACGCAAATTACCATATAGTTCATGCAATTAACACATGATTTTATCTTAATTACTTATTAGGTATATTTAATCATAGATTAATAGTTAATCATGAGTCGGGATTGTTACACCGTGTATGTAGGTCGACGCTCAGAAGTATGTCAAGAAATACGAAAAGTGCCATAAATTTGCACACCAGATTCATCAACCGGCTAGAGAAATCCTTCCTCTCACAAATCCTTGGTCATTCGCTATATGAGGGCTCAACATAGTGGGACTACTCCCAATCGCCCCAGGCAACCACAAGTTCTTCATCGTCGCGACAAATTACTTTACCAAATGGGTAAAAACGGAGCCCTTGGTGACCATCAAGGAGACAGATGTGGAAAAATTTGTCTGGCAGAATGTTATCATGAAGTTTGTAGTCCCCAAAGCCTTAATATCCGACAACGGCACCCAATTCGATGGAAAGCTATTCAGAGGATTCTGTGAAGAGTTGAAGATAGAATTCTATAATTCCACGCCGGTCTACTCTCGGTCGAATGGCCAAGCCGAAGCGTCAAACAAGACTATCTTAGACGGGTTGAAGAAAAGGCTAGAGAAAGCCAAAGAAAAGTGGACCGAAGAACTCTTAAATGTCATATAGGCCTACTGAACAACGCCAAGACGCTCAACAGGGGAGATGTCTTTCGCCTTGACATATGGCATGGAGGTGGTCATCCCACTGGAAATAGGCATGCCCACCATCCAAAGTGAAAATTTCGAGCCAGACTTAAACGCGGAAGCCATCACCCTTGAATTAGACCTTGTAGAAGAACGCAAAGAGAAGGCATTGATCCACGTCGTAACATACCAACAAGAGCTGTCCAAGAAATACAACAAAACAGTTAACCCCAGACCGTTCAAAATTGGGAATTGGGTCCTGGGTAAAGTCATGGGCAACACTCTAGTGCCGGGTGAAGGAAAGCTAGGGGAAAACTAGGAAGGGCCTTATAAGATAACTGGCTTGGCAGGGAAAGGGGCATACCATCTGAAGGATTTAAATGGCAAAACCATACCTCGGCCATGGAACACAACTAATTTGAAATTGTACTACTTTTAGTTTAAACTTTCAATGTAATTTTTGTGGAGGGAAGACATAACCCTCCCTTCTCTGATGTAATTATTTCAATCACCTTAGGGATTTATGAAATCTATGTATAATGTAAATAAATTACTGTACTTGGAAAATTTGTCGTATTGATGGATTGCAATGGATAAAGGGCACCTAGCTCCCAACCGAGGTGATTTTTTCCTGGCTAAAAGAGTTGATTAATTGTTCAACTCCAACCTTTCAGCCAAGATGGTTCTACCCGGCTGATGGAGTTAATGAATTGTTTAACTCCAATCTTCTAGCCGAGATGATTTTGCCCGGCTAGAAGAAGTTGATGAATTGTTCAACTCCAATCTTCTAGCTGAGATGAAGTTGCAAGGCTAGAAGAAGTTGATGAATTGTTCAAGTCCAATCTTCTAGTTGAGATGATTTTGCCTGGCTAGAAGAAGTTGATGATTGTTCAACTCTAATCTTCTAGCCAAGATAAAGTTTCCTGGCTAGAAAAAGTTGATGAATTGTTCAAGTCCAATCTTTTAGCCGAGATGATTTTGCCCGGCTAGAAGAAGTTAATGAATTGTTCAACTCCAATCTTCTAGCCGATATGATTTTTCTCGGCTAAAAGAAATTGATGAATTGCTCAACTCCAATCGCCTAGCCGAGATGATTTTGCCCGGTTAAGAGGAATTGATGAATTATTCAGCGCCGACCTTTTGGCCGAGATGGTTTTACCTGGCTAGAATGAGCTGATGTTTTATTCAACTCCACCTTTGTAGTCGAGATGATTTTGCCCAGCTAAGGGAGTTGATGCTTTTTGAACTCCCTCTTTGCAACCGAGATGATACTGCCCGGATAGAGAGGTTGATGCTTTGTTCAATAATATTGCACAGTTGCAAGAAAGAAACGTACATTGCAAAATCACAAATGACAAAAGTTGTAACATTTCCATTGGTTGAAATTGTAAATACAATAGGTGGGGCAAGTAGCCCGGTTACAAAAACTTCAAATGAAAAAACAAATAAAATGTAATCAAAAGCTACACTACGAATGAGAGATCAGCGAATTCATCTCTAGCTCCAACAGGAGTGTCCTCCAGATCGACCATGGTGGTCCTCTCTTCATTGCCGCGCTCGTTTTGGTAGCTCCATTTTGACCACCCACCTCCTCGACCTCTTCCTCAGCCTCATCGTCTTGTAAAGAGTTGAAAACATCATTGGCGTAAGGCACCATATAGTACAGTAGGAAGGTGGGGGGAGGAGAGGTGAACACCTCGATTTCGCATCCATGGCCGAGTTTCTCACAAGTCGCCTTCCAATAAGACAAGAAAAAGATGTCCTTAGTGGCTTTTACTTGTTTCGTGTAACTCCCTTCGGCCTCTTGGAATTCGTAGTTTTCGGCCTCGTCCATAGCCTTATCTTTTGCCTTCTTGACCTCTTCCAACTCAGCCCGCAAGGTGTCTCTCTCTTGCTCAGCTCTACCGAGCTAGCCAAGAAGCCTCGCGTTGTTGTTTTTCATGATCTCAAGCGAAGCCTTAGCTTGGCCCAACTCGGTTGAGATGTTCTTGACAGCGGCGTTCAAGTCGATCACTTTTTGCCGAAGGTTGAGAATGTGGTCCATGACGAGGTGAGTTTTCTGAACAACCTGCAAGAAATCAGAGGAATGTTAACCCGAGCAAACAATCAACCAAGCAAACAGTTAAATTTTTTTTTGAATTTGAAGCTCTTACCCTCGTCATTGATTTCACCGCTGACTTAGCCAGCTGGGTGTCTGGTACATGCTCAGTCCCAACCATATCCTTTGGTAGAAGTAAGGACTTGGAGAGATCAAAAGCAAGCAGGAGCTCCTTATCTCCCTTCACGGAAGCGTCAACCGGGATAAGTTTCGCCTGGGATTTCAACTTCGGTTACCAGGCAGGCGTTGGCTAAATCTCAGTTTCCGCGTGCTCAGTATTGAGCTCGGTCTCCAGCTCAACTGATGGATCAGCCAAGCGGGCCCTTTTGCTAGCCTGGCGTGACTCAGCGTTTGGAGCAACTGTTGAAGCCAAGGCAATCATGGTCCCTGAACTTTGACCGACAGTTGGTTCAAGATGTAGGATGCCCGACAACTCGGCAGAAGTAGCTGTGATGAGGTTCTTAATTCGGTTTCTTTTTGCCATCTCTTCTTCCTTGGTTAAGTAGATGAGATGAATATCTGGAAGTGTTGGGTCAGGTGGAGGAGAAGGCATGTGAAGGAAGTCAGTAACCTTATTATGCTGCTTCGCTGAATAGCGGTAGCTTAACGCATAACCGAGAAGCTCGTGGCAATCTCAGTGCCGATATCTTAGCGCGACCCTGATCGTCTCTTCGTTCGGATGGAGATAATTGGCTTGTAACTCTTCAATAGTTGCAAAAGGAAGATAATTAGTTCGGAATAATGAAAATCAACGAAATTAACAAGTCAGGAAGCTCAGCTTATAGGATGACCCAAAATTCTTGTGAATGTACCAATCGGGTACGTCATCCATTTCATAATTACCGGACACCCAGAAGAAATCCTCACCATGCATGTCCTTGTTTGGCGTGCCAGTTACTAATCGCTCTCTGTCCAACCTCATTTTTAAGTAATAATTAAATCTGTCGGCCATGCGACCAAGTGTGTATTGGCGTAAGATCTCGGCCAATCCTAGATTCAAACCCAGCAGATGATTTAGCTTAGTTATTCTGTTTATTATTCTATAAGTGTTCGTTGAGACTTGAGTCGATGCTAACCCAATCCTTCTTAGGAACTCATAGATTAATTACTACACCGAGAAGTGGAGACCTCCTTCAACTATGGACAACATGGTAAAGGGGCAATAATCCAACCTGCCCCATGGAAGGATGTCTTCCTCACAGAGCTCCAAATGTACGTCTGTCGAAATGCCGTACTCCTTTAGGAACACGGCCAAGCCACCCGGTGTGTTTACCAGGTAGCGGTATCGACCCATGGAGCGTGGTTCAGCCTACTCGAAAAAATGTATCTATCAAAGATATCAGCTGCTCGGTCTTTGAGAGCGCTTATGTTGGTGTGCCTCGTCTACTAGGATTCTGCAAGGTAAAAAATGCAATGTAAAGGGCAATTCGATTTTCTTAAGCTCGGTTGGTTGAATAGGGTTTAAGCTTGGTCGTTCTGAGTGAACAACAACTCGTTAAAATCGCAAGTGGAATTGAGCTCGGTCATGTGAGCGAGTCAAATGTTAGTTCGATCGCACGACCTTATGTGCAGATTAGCAGCTCAACCCTCTACTTCGATTTCACAAAAAGAAAATCTGCCCAGTCAATTTGTGTTTTCGAATTAAAAAGGCATTTTTTGCCTAGTTCAACCCAGATATTCTCCTGTTCAACCTTTGGGATGAACAGTGGTCGAAGACGAGAGTACGAGGGTTTTCCAGTGCCAAAAATGGCCTAAAACCCTTGTTTATTCTAGGTTTCTATGATTTTGTGCTCCATTAACATCTCTTGCGTGTCAAAAATGTGATAAAAAAACAAAAGCATGAAGAACAACAATGGAAGATTTGGAAAAATGTGGAAACTCACCAAAATGGGGCCTCTGACGACGCTCTAATCAGACAGAGAAGCTTCGATAGTGGTAGTAAAGGAGGATCCCCAATGGAAACGCTCTGATTTGGGCAGGAAATGAGGAAAATGAGGGCTAGCTACTCTGCTTTGTTGGATTTGACGGCAGAGGAAAAGATGAACAGTGAAGGAGTGAGCAATCGAAGGGGTCTATGTCTATGTATATATATATTATACACGAAGGGGCGCCAAAATTCGAATTCGGAGAGTCATTGCACAACAGTTGGGCCCTACGTACAAACCCAAAGGGGAAGTGACACGTGTCTGTGATGAGACCGGTGTCAGTCTTGAAAAGACAAGCCAAGAGACGAAGCGCTGACCGGGCAAGTTGTCAGACTGAGCATGGGGACTAGCGCGGTTGAAGATAGTGAAATGGTTTGGAAGCTTGGGAGGTGAGGCGCATAACCGAGCAGATAATGATCGAATGAGGGAATAAGCTCGGCCAGTGAATGTAATCCCAGTCGTACGAGCACAACCAGAATTAAAGGGCAATTGAAAAGGAGATTTATGACCAGAAACGGGCCAAGCTAGTTGGGCTCTAGTCGAGGTCTTAGCTCGGGCAAAATGAGGCCATGTACTCCACCAGGGCCTTAGTGCGGTCAAATGACGGACATGCATTGGGCTGAGATTCTGATCCGGTCATGCTAAGGACAGAAGTTTAATGTACTAGCCCGATCTGGAGATGTGCATTGCATCAAGAGTTGGACGGGATTTGTCCCTCGAAGACCAGATTCGACCGAGCAAGAGTTCGTTGTGGATTAGCGAGCTCGGTTGAGCCAAAGTGTAGGTTTATCTGTCGGGATTGAGCAGGCAGCGCAATCTTGAGAGAAGATTGTGGTGCCGTACTGGGCACATCTCGGTAAAAAAATGCTACGTGGCATGATTGGATTGCAGGAGAGAGATTCTGTTGTCCGTACGCGTCGATATCGTTAGGCGGTTTCACCATGTAGTGTTTGGCGGTATTTATACCTACACGTGGAAGGAGGTAAGATGGGAGCATATCCACGCGTCCAATGGAGGACGGATAGAGAAGTGTGCTCAGAAACTATATAAACGGTGTTGCGCCTCCATGCAGAGGTCTAAGTTCTTCTGGTTATCAGAGCTACCTACTCCGTTGCCTCCTTTTTCTTTCTTCCTCTCTAAGTGTGCTAAGTTAATCGTCGGAGAGGTTTTCCAGCTGCACACCCGCCGAGTAGCTCACCGTCTTTCTGTTGTCAGGTTAAGCAACGTTATTCAGAGCTTGGACATGAGGAGGACGGAGAGTGACGGATATTTCCTCTCCATACAAGATCATTGAAGAGATTTAAGACTAAAAAATAAAAAATAAAAAAATAACCTGGAATGGGCCTTTTTTTACAGGAAAAGATTATGGTATAAAGGTTGTTAGCATATAAAATACTCATCTTCTATCTCTAATTTTTTGTTTCCTAGTCCACAGCCTATAATATTAATTGTTAAATTCATTCATCCAAACAGTACCTAAATGTGGAGTCACACTTTTTTTATTTTATATTTAATTTACACTTGGTATGATATTAGCGGGTTAACAAGGCCATAAATAAATAATATCCTATTATGTATCTTGGTGATATAAAACAGTATAAAAATAAATGATACGTGACACTCCTCTTTTCTAAAGGTCCCATGGTAATTTACTACCCATCATTTTACTCAAAAGACGAAGACTTGGAATTCTAGGCGTCTGGGGTCCCTTTTGATCCAATCCATTGCTGATTCCAATCTACTATTGATTGGATCACACATTTCATTTTCTGTGTACTACTTTTCTTTTCTTTTTGTCTTTTTTTTTTTTTTTTTCTTCGTTCTTATCATTTATTGTTCCATCCATTACTAAAATTCAACTTATTTGCCAGTGGGAATGAAAGCTTCTTGTGACCATAGTGTTTGGTTGAATTGTCAATTTTTGTTTTTTGTTTTTATTACAAAAAACTAAAAGCTAGTTTGGTAAAAAATAAAAATAAAAATAAAAACTCATCATTTTCGTATGGTTTTCTTTTTTAGAGTAAAAATAATTTTGAAAAATTAAAAAAAAATTAATGTTTATTTTGATCAAATTTAATTTTATATTTTTAAAGAAGAAAAAAAAATTTAAATATATTCTAAAAATTCGACCAAACAAAATGTACTCGAGAATTCTGAAGTGTAGACTACGGCATTGGTCTATGGTCTGTATTTACTAGGAACTAATACCAATCTTCTTCATTGAGACAAACGAAATCAAGAAAAAACAAAAGCAATAACCAGACTCCAATTCTCATTGGACTGCAATTGCAATCAATGTGTACTTTTCCGCTAATTGTGACTCAACCTTTCATAATCTGTTTTTGTTCAGCAATGAGAAAATGCATTTGAAGAATGATTGGAGTACAGAATGGGAAAATCAAAGAATGGAAAGAAAAAAAAAAAAAAAAAAGCCACGTGGCGAGCCACATCATTTTCATTCGAGTAACATGGCATAGCCACATTAGTACTACAAATAATTTCACCCAAGATTGAGGCATGTAATTGATGGTAACTAACACAATTTGTACATAGAGAAACAAAAATTAGAGTATTTCTCTTTTCCCTTCTATTTTTGTGTTTCCTTACACAAGTTCAAAATTCGAAAACCAGTGTACTCTTGAATCGTGTTACTCTTTTCGCTCTGAATCAAAATTTTGTGAACTCTTCCTTCTTCAGTCTTCTTGACAAAGAATATTGAAGAGATCTTTTATCAACATGTTTGCAGTACCAATTTCTCCATCTTGTACAATGCAAATAACATCAAAAAATAAATAAAATGACAACTGGTTATGTCTTTGAATAACTCTTTCCAGGACATTATCATACAATTATTTTTTTTTTTTTTTTTTTTTTTTTTTTTTTTTGTGGTGGGGGAAGTAAATTTATTTATTTTAGTTAATAAAAGTAGTTAACAAAATAACTAAAGAAAAAATAATAAAAGGAACACAAATGTCAAACACGCCTCTACTGCATTCAACTTTCCTCTACTCAGAATTATTACAGTAAAAAACTAAAGCCGGCCTATTCTTGTCGGCATCACGGCACAAGATATGGTTAATTTGTTGGCTATTGGGAAAGCTATGGCATGCAAATTATAGGACAATTTTCATTGTATTTAAAAAATAAATTTTATTTGTATATTTAACAATAAATAGAATATAGAAGAAATAAAGAAAATGAGAGAGTTTGTTTAATTACAAAAATCAAATCAGAAAATAAAATAAAATAAATAAAACAGATTTTTATTTTGTTACAAAAACAAAATCAAAATCTGAAATAGAAAAAAAAAAAAAAGTAAATTAATTACTTACCAAATTAATTTGTTCAACACATTTTCTGATCAAGTCCAATGTTTAACACTGTGTCCTTAAGACAGATTCGTTCTCTCCACAGTGCTTTCAGAATGTGGACAAAATGATCAACAACAAACAGTAGCAGCACTACAAACTGTTTGCACAACAAACACACTATGTGTTTATACACTTTCTCACAAGAAAATAATGCAAGAAAATGTAGAGAAATAATGCAAAATTTTTTGAATGAAAATTGAGTGAAAGAATCAAATGAGAGACTTCTCTATTTATAGGTGTAAATGTGACTTTTTAGTTTGAATTAAACAGGTAATAAACCTGTTTGAACAGGTAGCAGATCTGTTCGATTTGAATGGACAGATATGGCACTGTTTGGATTTGAATTTGAACAGATAACTGAATCTGTTCGGTTTCTTTAAACAAATATGGACCTGTTTGGGTGTAGGGAAAAACTGGACAAATTTTTTCTGGAATTAATTTGAATTCTGGACATAAATTTTATTTTACCAAAAAATAAAATAAAATATAAGTATTGGGCCAAACAAGCCCAACCCAACCTTACACCGTGCACTCATACCTTAGCCCAGGCCCAGCCCAGCTCGTCCGACCGGCGGCGCGCGCGTGTTTATTCTTGGGTCCAATAGGTCTAACCCACTTTGCCTATAACCTCTCTCTCTACAAAACTTGGGTGTCCCTTAGGGCCTACCCCAAGTTACAAACCCATGCCTTATAAACCCACAAAATTCTTCCCACCAAACCAATGTGGGACAAGTCTTTATTCAAACCTTTAAGGATTTTCCACCAAAGCTCCATTTCCATGGAGCTCACTTTGGCTTCAATTTTTCATTCACCCGATAATGGTTTTTGAGCAATCAAATATACCACATGAATCACAACGCAGCATAAAACGCATTACCACTTAGACCCGCCAACTTTGGCATATGGGTCCCATCTAAAAAATAGACCAAAGTTAAGGAAAAATCATATTTTCCAAAACCATTTCTAACAATCCCCCACATGAATGGAATTTGATGACAACGGAAATGCAACAATATGCAGAATTTGTCGAAAGAGTATAAATTGAAAATATATTGCATCAAGATAGGTAGCTTTTGGCCATCAACCTTCCCTAGTAATAACCTATCAGACTTACTAGCTAACCAATGAAAGTGATGCCTTGAATTGTTTAGCTGTTTGTGTAAACCAAGACAATCGATTTCACACAAAATATCTTCTGACACATCATGGTTCTCACGATTGTGTTCATTTTGGCCTTGAACGCTCTTGGTTGTTCATGAGTGCTTCTAGAGAATTTAACATCTTCATTCTCATAGAACTGGCTTCAGTTCGACACTTATATAGGTGATTCTTATTGTGAGTATCTATTATACTTGTCTTAATTTTTATGCCTAAATCAAGATATAAGTAATCATTAAAAACAAAACTTATCCTTAAACCCCTGCATACAACACATATTATAGATATCACTCTCACCATAGGAATGGATAGGGAATTTTAATTCCGTGGTGATTTCTAGCAAGCCACATATGACTTAGTTGTCCCTTTGAACTTAGTTCTTGGGATCTCCAGTCATATAAGTAGGGTTACCATTATGATGACTCTTATGTAATAGGTTTTAATCCTATCCCCTTCAATGAACTATACACTTGCTCTTTTGTCAAACATTTTGTTAACGGATCCGCAATATTCTCTTTAGATTTTATATAATCTATTGAGATTATTTCATTTGAAAGCAATTGCCTTACGGTATTATGTTGACGACAAATATGTCACGACTTACTATCATATATATAATTCTGTGCCCTACATATTGCAAATTGACTATCACAATAAATGCAAATAGCTGGCACAGGTTTTGGCCACTTTGGAATGCCTTCTAAGAAGTGACGAAGTCATTCTGTTTCTTCTCCTGCTTTGTCTAAAACAATGAACTCAGATTCCATTGTGGATCGTGCAATGCATGTTTATTTTGTGGATTTCCAAGAAACAGTAGCGCCTCCCAGAGTAAAGACATATCCACTAATGGATTTTGAATCTTTAATATCCGATATCCAATTGGCATCACAATAACCTTCAAGTACTACTAGATATCGAGTTCAAACCATGATCACGGGTAAATCTTAGATATCTAAGAACCCGAATGATCGCTTTCCAATGGTCTTCTCCGGTGTTACTAGTGTACCTACTCAATTTACTATCAGCATAAGCTATATCAGGACGAGTACAATTCATTAGGTACATTAGGCTTCCAATGATTTGGGAGTATTTTAACTGAGACATCGCATCACTTTTATTTTTTGATAAATAAAGACTGATGTCTATAGGTGTTCTAGCTACATTCATATCATCCTTGATAAATTTACCAAGAATTTTCTCAATATAATGTGATTGAGATAATGCATATCCGTCAGATGTTTTAGTAATTTTCATTTCTAATATTACATCTGCGACCCCCATATCTTTCATATCAAATCTTTTGTTTAGAATTTGCTTAGTTGATTTGATCATGTTTTAACTACTTCCAATAATAAGCATGCCATCCGCATAAAGACAAATTATGACATATCCTTGGTCAGTGTTTTTAACATAGACACACTTGTCACATTCATTTATCATAAACCCATTAGTAAGCATAACATGATCAAATTTTCATGCCATTGCTTAAGTGCTTGTTTTAATCCATAAAGAGATTTTACAAGCCGACAAACTTTCTTTTCTTGCCCTGGCACTACAACCCCTTCTGGTTGCTCCATATAGATCTTTTCATTTAGATCACCATTTAAGAAAGCTGTCTTAACATCCAATTGATGTATTTCTAAATTATACAGCGCTGCTATAGCAATAAGCATGCGAATGGATGTTATTCTTGTCACAGGAGAATATGTGTCAAAATAGTCCAGACCTTCCTTCTGTCGGTAACCTTTTACTATAAGTCTTGCTTTATACTTATCTATTGAACCATCTGCTTTCATTTTTCTCTTGAATATCCACTTATATCCAAGAGGTTTAGAACCAGGTGGAAGATCCACCAATTCCCAAGTATGATTTTGGATAATGGATTCAATTTCATTATTAACAGCCTCTTTCTACAAAGGTGTTTCAGGACCTATCATTGATTCCTTAAAGCTTTGAGGTTCATTTTCTAACAGGTATGTCAGAAAATCTGGACCAAAGGATTTTGATGTTCTTGCTCTCTTACTTAGTCTTGGTTCATCATTAGTTAAATCTTGTTGATTGAGAACATTACTAGTCTCTTGTGTTTGATTATCATTAGTCTCTTGACTTTGTATACAATCATAAGTTCTTTTCTGTGAACTTAATTCCTGTCCTTTCTTGTCAACAAAGACATATTCAAAAAACACAGCATTCCTCGACTGTATAATAGTGTTCACATTTATATCAAGTATTTCTGATTTATAAGTTAGAAACTGATATGCACTACAATTCTAAGCATAACCAATAAACACACAATCCACTTTTTTTGTCCTATCTTAGTCTTTTTAGGAATATGAACTTCAACTTTTGCCAAACACCCCCACACTTTTAAGTATTTGTAGGAAGGCGGTCGACCTTTCCACAATTCAGAAGGAGTGTTGTTGGTTTTCCTTTGGGGTATTCTGTTAAGAACATAATTAGCAGACAATATTGCTTCCCTTCACAAGTTCTGTGGTAAGTCTGAACTTAGTAACATGACATTTATCATTTCTTTTATGGTTCTATTCTTCCTTTCAGCAATTCCATTTTGCTGTGGAGAATAGGGTGCTGTAATTTGGTGAATAATGCTATGTTGTGCACAAAATTCATTTAAAGGCGTATCATATTCACCACCTCTATCACTTCTAACCATTTTAAAGGTTTTTCCAAGTTGATTTTCAATTTCAGTTTTGTAGAGTTTAAACATTTCTAAGGCTTCATCTTTACTTCTAAGTAAATATACATAACAATATCTTGTGCAATCATTGATAAATATTATGAAACACTTTTTGCCTCTTCTAGTTTGAACAAATTTAAGATCACATACATCTGTATGAATTAATTCTAGATGTTCGGTTTTTCTTTCAACCGATTTAAATAGAACCTTAGTTAGTTTCGCTTCTACACAAATCTCATATTTGTGATCAGGATCAATTTCAAACTTTGGTATATAATCCAAACCAATTAATCTACGCAAAGCATCAAAATTTACATGTCCTAATCTACCATGCCATAAATTCGACTCAAGAATATAAGCAAAAGATGTGTTATTCTTATTAATAGCAAGTTTTGGTACAACTGTTATTACATTCAACTTAAAGAGACTATCACTTGTGTATCTCTTACTAACATACATACCACTCTTTGATAATACAAATTTATCAAACTCAAATACAAGCCTAAAACCATTTTAACTTAACAAAGAGTCAGAAACTAAATTTTTCCAGATGTCTGGTACATGCAGTACGTTGTTGAGGGTAAGTTCTTTCCCTGATGTCATCTTCAAGATCACCTTTCCTTATCTAGCCACAGTAGAAGTAGAAGAATTTCCCATGAAAAGTTATTTACCATTTGCAGCCTCATTGTAAGTAGTGAACATCTTCTTATCCGTACAAATGTGACGAGTTACCCCAGTGTCAACCCACCATTCCTTGGGATTTCCAATCAAATTAGCCTCAGACACCACAGCAGAGAAATTGATGTCATTTATCCCGTCAGAGATGTAATCAAGTTATGTCACATTGGCTTGATTGGTAGTCTTCTTACTTGTACTTCCGCGATCCTTCTTAGGGCGGCGGCAATCAGAAGCTCAATGTCCGATCTTGCCACAATTATAGCATTTACCTTTAAACTTTTTATTGTCATTGTTGTCGCCTTGGTTAGGACCATCTCCAGTAAACTTCCTCTTTTTGTTATGTGGTTTGTGCACTTGTTCAACCACATTAGCCTTGGACTCAATGGGATTTTTACCATTCCTCTTTTCAACCTTTCGGTTATCTTCCTCAATTCTCAATCTTACAATCAATTCATCCATGGTCATCTCCTTGCGTTTATGTTTTAAATAATTTTTGAAATTTTTATAAGCCAGTGGTAACTTTTCCACTAAAGCAGCGACTTGGAAAGACTCGCTAAGAGACATACCTTCATAATGAATATCATGCAAAATTCATTGAAAATTTTGAACTTGAGAAATTACCATTTGGGAGTCTACCATAACGAAGTCTAGAAATTTACCGGCAACAAATTTCTTTGTGTCGGCATCCTCTATCTTATATTTTTTTCTCCAAAGAATCCCACAATTCTTTTGCTATTTTCAGAGGGCTATAAACATTATACAGCATGTTGTCAAGGCCATTGAGGATGTAGTTTCTACACAGGAAATCAAAATGTTTCCAAGCGTCTACAACGGCAATAACTTGCCGATCACTTTCATCCTCTCTAAGTACTAGAGCCTCTTCACAGAAAAACTGGGCCAAATTTAGAGTTGTAAGATAGAACAACATTTTCTGCTGCTATCTCTTAAACTCAGTGCCATTAAATTTTTTCAGTTTTTCTCCATGATTTATCAGAACTTGAACATGGTTCTAGATAGGGACCGGAGTCATTGTAACGATTGGATTTGGAGTACTACTTTCAGCAACCATAATATCTGATTACAAAAATCAGAAAAAATCAAAACACAAATTAATTTTTTAGTTACTAAAACCAGAAAATAAATTATAACACAAAATAAATTTTATTTTCTTTGTTACTAAAACTAGAAAAATCAAATACCACAATAATTTTCTGTAAAACAAATTAATATTCAGCAATTGTTAATGACACCAATATATTATTACTGGTTGTCAAAGAAAATAAACAGTATATTACTACTATTTATATTTTCCAACCAGAACATCACTTTGTGAAAGCACAGAAAATTAAATACAATGAAGACACCAAGAAAAAGTCTGTCTTAAGATTGTAGGACAATCTTCACTGTATTTAAAAAATAAATTCTGTTTTTGTATTTAACAACAAACGGATTATAGAAGAAACAAAGGAAATGAGAAAGTTAGTTTGATTACAAAAATCAAACCAGAAAATAAAATAAAATAAATAAAACAGATTTTTATTTTGTTACAAAAACAAAATCAAAATCTGAAATAGAAAAAAAAAATAGAAGAGTAAATTAATTATTTACCAAATTAATTTGTTGAACAAATTTTTTGATCAAGTCTAGTGTTTAACATTAGGGATAAAAATTATATGTAAAACCAAATGAGGGAATTGTCTATTTATAGGTATAAAAGTGACTTTTCAGTTTGAATTAAACAGGTAATAAACCTGTTTGAACAGGTAGTAGATCTATTCGGTTTGAATGAACAGATATGGCATTGTTTGGGTTTGAATTTGAACAGATAATTGAATCTGTTTGGTTTCTTTAAACATATATGGACCTGTTTGGGTGTAGGGAAAAACTGGGCAGATTTTTTCTGGAATTAATTTGAATTCTAGACAGAAATTTTATTTTACCAAAAAATAAAATTAAATTCAAATGTTTTTGGCCCAAAAAGATAGGTATTGGGCCGGACAAGCCCTACCTCACACCACGTACATGCGCCTAAGCCTAGGCCCAGGCCCAGGCCCAGCCTGGACGACGCACACGTGTTTATTTTTTGTTCCAATAAGTCTAGCCCACTTTGCCCATAACCTCCCTCTCTACAAAACTTGGGTGTCCCTTGGGGCCTATCCCAAGTTACAAACCCATGCCTTATAAATCCACAAAATTCTTCCCACCAAACTAATGTGGGACAAGCCTTTTTTCAAATCTTTAAGGATTCTCCACAAAAACTCCATTTCCATGGAGCTCACTTTGGCTTCAATTTCCTATTCACCCGATAATGGTTTTGAGTAACCAAATATACCACATGAATCACAACGCGGCATAGAATGCGTTACCACTTAGATTTGCCAACTTTGGCGTATGGGTCCCACCTAAAAAATAGACCAAAGTTAAGGAAAAATCATATTTTCCAAAACCATTTCTAATACAAATCATACATCAATAGTGCAAAGAACTAGTCAAATTGTCATTACCATGACATTATATACCAATAATCTTCATTTCACTCATCTAGCTAGTTACCATGGGTGTGAGGCCAGCCAAACCCCATCAATTTTATCTGATATTATTAGGGTTTGGGATATTTGGCCCATGGGATCAAGTTGAGTTGAGATTTTGAAACCGTTTAACTTTCAGGTTGACTTGGGACAAGAAATTGCAACCCAACTTGATTTATAAAATATTTATTACATAAAAAACTAGAAAAATACTAAAAAATATTTATTACATAAAAAAACTAGAAAAATACTAAAAGACAAGATATATATTATGCTTCATTGTGTGGTTTAAATTTAAATATTTCTTGAAAGGCCTGTTCAAACATTTGTTAAAAAGCTCAAATTCATTTTACTATTAGATTTGGTAATGACCTAACTCTGCTGGGGTTGTTTAACAACTCTACCGGTCCTAAGGCCAGGTAAAGGGGGAGGATTGTGTGTTAGATAGCCAATAGCCAACACGTAAAAAACAGCCGCTCAGATCTCTTATAAAAATTAATCCTACTTTGAATCGATTAAATACTAGATTGTTCCCCCTTAAAACTAACCAAATGGTTGCTAATAGAATCGAGTGAAGAAGAATGATTCATGTAACCAACCCATTTGATGGAACTTAAAGTTTGGTTTGGTTTGGTTTGGTTATTTGATAATGACCTAAATTTAAATAATTATTAAATGGTCCAATTAATTTAATACTAGACTCAAAAAAAAAAAAAAATTAATAGCCTGTATATATTGAGTTAAGTAGACATGTTTAAAAAACCTTTTGAAGTTGTGCTTAGGATGACTAGATTAAGCCCAATATCAGGATAGACCGAGACCAGGATGGCACATATATCCTCAGTATGTAGTGCAAGCGCAATCCAACCCGCTCTATACCGACCACTTTACTATGCAAGCTTCACATTATCCAAAAGTTAGTCACATACAACTATCATGCAATAGTATATGCAGGTTTACCCAAAGGCATTGACAATTTGACACATTTTTTTGCTTCTTTGCCTTTGCATTGAAAACAAATTGAGCCAAAGCATTCTGCTTTCAACACTTTTCTTCAGCAGTGATGATGACTTCAAATCAGATTTATGTAATCTCTAACATGAAACTCACCAATGTATATAGCATCACATTGAATCCACCCTTATAAAAAAATAAGAATAAAAAAAACTCAGATACCTGAAATCATGAATATGAAGTAAAACTAGGCACAATACTAGTAAAAATCAAACCAAGGACAACAGATAAGGTTTATTGTTCGTCCCAAGATAAACCACTTTATCACTGAACTATTCGTGCAGGTTTTTCTCGTAGGTCTTGCAGACATAGAATCATGAAAATAACTTTATCAACATGCTTGTAGTAGCATTTTCTCCATCTTTCGAAATACACAAGTGGCCCAATAACAACTCCAAAGCCCATGCTAAATCCCAATGTAGCACTTATGTTCACCCAATTAATGTGAGATTCATAAGAGTACGAATGTCTATCATTAATTGTTGGTGTAAGCAATCCTATCGGTTCAGCTTCAACGCGACTAGGGTTCAAAGGGAACCAACATAATCCCTTGTTTCCTTCAAATGAAGTTTCTGGAAATGTTTGAATTTGGAAGCCTCTTGGGATCATTCTAACCAGTTGATTGTATGACAAGTTCAAGAATGAAAGAAATGTAAGACTTACAAGTTGCCCTGGAATGCTTCCACTTAGCATGTTCCATGAGAGGTCTAATGATTCTAGCTGTGTCAAGTTTCCAAGTGAAATTTGACCTGTGAGGGAATTGTGCGATAGGTTGAGACCGTGGAGATATTTCAAATCCCCAATTGTATTGGTATCTCTCCTTGAAAGCAATTGTTTGAAAAATCAATGGAGGCAAATCCAGTGGAGATCTTCACCAGCTCTATCTGTATCCCTTTGATGGTAACTGTCATTGTACCCCTGTAGAAGAAGTGGTTAACCATCAAGAACTCATAATGCTGCTGATTGTAAATTGATTGTGCATTACCCCCATCAACCATCATTGCCTTCCAAGACAAGAAGCATTTATTTGGTAAAAGACCACTGAAGTTGTTCAAAGCTAGGTCAATAATTTGAAGCTTAGGCCAGCTATTATTATGGTCCTCTCCACATTGAATGCCTCCTTGGAACCTATTGGATCGCAAATCCAGTACACGCAAAAGCGATGAGCTCTTCAAGAAGCAAGGGAAGATATCATTTATCTAGTTGTTACCAAGATTTAAAACCTCCAACTTTGTACAATTGGCTAGAGATTCTGGAACATGTCCTTCCAAGTGATTCCTATCAAAGTCCAGTGTCACTAAAGAGCAACTTATGGGAAATGTCCCCAAAATATTACCAATAAGACTGTTATTGCGTAATTTCAGTACCCCAAGAGTCGTCGTACAATTTTCAATCAAACGTTGTGGTATAGTGCCACTGAATCTATTATTGGACAAATCAAGACATTGAAGGTTGCTTGAGTCGCATATTGATTGAGGGATGACACCAGTGAGGTTATTATTTGAAAGAGAAAAGAAAACAGAAGATGTTAGGTTGTTGCCAAGTTCTAGAGGGATAGAAGAATTGAAATTGTTGCTCAAGTAGTCCACATAGATAGCTGATTCTGGTGGTATTTTGATCTCACCATGGAGTTTATTGGAATGGAGATCAAGGACAAAAGACTAGGAAAAGTATAGTGTCTGTGACACCCCTGTTCCATATTATGCTAATTGGTCCTTAATTTGTATATGATTATGTGTTTGTTATGGTTTTGTATGCCATTATGTGAAAATAGGTGGTTTTGAATTTCTATCTGTTCACCGTAGGAATATCTGTTTGATTTTACCGCTTTGAAAATTAAATTAGAGGCCTTATCGGCCATAGAACCCGAAATTGATTATGCCATTGTGATTGGCATAATTTTTAGAGCCTATGGTGAAATTTAATTGAAAAACTAATTCAGGCCAAATTAAATTGATTTAATTAATGAATTAGTGCCATATTATTTATTATTATTAAACTTGATTAGTGGGCTTATACATAAGGGCCATTACACTTCAATTCCTCTCCTTTTCAACACTTTGGCTGATTTTGAACTCAAGAATAGAGAGAGAGAAGGGGAAGCGTTGTGTGGTTTTGGCTCAAGGCTTGGGAATCTTGAAGATTAAGTCCAAGAATTGACTAGGGTTTCGAAGATTAAACTCCAAGGTGAGTAAATTCATGAGATTGAACTTGTAATTTTGTGAATTAAAGATTAATTGGTGATCAAGAACAAGAGTTGTGCTACAATTAATGAATTTGAAGCTAATGTGCACATGCATGTGTAGAATCACCATGATTTTGCATAATCAAGCATGTATTAAGTTGAATATGGAAATGTGAGTGTTGAATCATACATGCAAGCATGTTTTCGTTGAGCTCCATGAGAATGAACACCATTTGCATTATTTGGAATGGAAATGAAGTCAAGATTAGCATGCATGTTTGAATAATTAAATATAGGAGCTTTGAATGCATGAATGTGTATGATAGAATTGAGCTTGAACTAAATTGAGCCATGTATGTATTTGATTTATGAAATTGGGCTCCATGAAGATGTGTTTTGGTGTTTATACCATGTTAGTACAAGTATATGTGAAATTGGAGCCATTAAAGGCAAGAAATGATGGTTTGAATGTTGAAGGGAGCTCAAGAACTCAATCTGGAAAACCCAGAAATTTTATGTCCGCTTGAGCGGGGAACCTGCCGCTCGAGCGTGATTTTCGTGCTCCCAGCATTTTTGCAGACTTGGATGTCCGCTCGAGCGGGTAATTTCACGCTCGAGCGGGGAACCTTTTAGATAGGACTTTCGCTCGAGCTCCCTATTTCACGCTTGAGCGTATTTTTGACGCAACCAGCACTTTTGTAGGCCTTAAGGGTCCGCTCGAACGGGGACCCTGTTTTGCTGAAATTTTGTTTATGCATTCTGTGTTCTGTTTTTCGTTCCCTTTCACTTCCAAGTACTCTTAGGAATGCATTGAGCATTGTAATTGAATTAAATAGATAAGAATGAAGCCTAAAGAGGAATATGTGAACTAAAGAACGGATTGAATTAATTGTGGCCCATATATGTTATGTGATATGTAGGGTCAAACTCTAGGGCAAATCCACAAGCCAATCACTGTGAGTAATATCTGACATATGTTATTGTCTAATTGCTACTTCTATGTAAGTTTTGTAAAGTTCATTAATTTGAATGGTGGACACAGTTTGATATAAAAGGCCTATGAGCCAGTTTGATATGAAAGGCCTATGAGCCAGTTTGAAATGAAAGTTTGAAAGGCTTAGATGCCAGATTGATATGACAAGTTTGAAAGGCTTAAAAGCCAGTTTGATATAACAAGTTGAAAGGCTTAAATGCCAGTTTGAAATGAAAGTTTGAAAGGTCGAAAGACCAGTTTGACACGAAAGTGTATATGGGCCGAAGGCCGTTTGATAAAATGTGGGCCGAAGGCCGATTGATAAAATGTGGGCCGAAGGCTGATTGATAAAATGTGGGCCGGAGGCCGTTTGATAAAATGCGGGCCGAAGGCCGATTGATAAAATGCAAGCCGGAGGCCATTTGATAAAATGTGGGCCGAAGGCCGATTGATAAAATGTGGACCGGAGGCCGTTTGATATAAATGTGGGCTGAAGGCCGATTGACATAGACGATTGGGCCAAAGGCCGATGGACATGAATGAATTGGGCCCGAGGCCGTATGATACGTTTGGAACCTCAGTTACTTAACTTACATATGTCTATGTATGTATGTATTAGTTAGAAATGCAAATTGGGCCCAAGGCCGTTTGATGTATATTGTTCCAATGTATATTCTTTATTTGATATTATTCACTGAGCTTTCGCTCACGCTCATTCATGTGTTTGTAGGTGAGCCAAGAGAGGTCCAGACCCAGCCTCAAGGAAGTCAGTTTGGGACAACTCAGGTTTAGCGGAGTCAACCCTTGCGTCTCACGCACGAGACATGTCTTCGCCCTTTTGTTATGTATTTATATTTTGTCAGGTCGGCGAAGTCTTTGAATGTGTTTGTATGTAGTTTTGTTTGGCTGACTTAGATTTGAGTGATCTTGTTGTACAGAATTTTATGTTATTGCATTTTCTGATGTGAGTTATTAACATATGTATGTAATGATGTGCATATAATCACGGCTCTATGGACAAAGTTTCAAATTGCTTCCGTTTGGCCCCCATGAACTCTGTTAAAATACGTTTGGTTTGGTTTGAGGCCGTAGGTAATCTCATGATTACTATCTGGTTATGTCCTTAACCTACGGGGGCGGGTTCGGGTCATGATAGAGTGGTATCAGAGCACAAGTTAATAACTCACACACTTGTCCAAAAGAGCAATAAGCGTCTAGAAAAGATCTAGGATGCATTCATGTGATAATATGAGTCTGAAGGCATCAAGAATATGCTTAAGTGTTTCGATATGAACAGTTATGTACTATAAATCTGTGAATTTCCATTTGAATATGTATGCCCTCTGGTATATGCATACTTTTGAATCTTTTGTATGAAGTATAATGCGAGTAATCAGATAGTGAGTAATAACTCTGTGAAGTCATATTTAACTTTAATTATTTTCTAATGATATGGAATGACAAGTTCCCTGAAATGCTATGTTTTGTGTGAAAGAAAGATTGGCCAAATTTTTCCTTGAACATAACTGTGGTGTCCTTAGCAGAGGCCCTAACCTGGGGGAAATAATACCGTGGCACTGGCACTCGCCCGGGGGAAACAATACCGTGGCCTATGAATGAGATATGTTACCCAGTACCGAAGGTTCCATTATAGAACTTGTTATGCTTGACAAACATGATATGTTACGCTAAAGGAAATACCACATGTGATTTGAATATGAGATATGAATTGTTACACTAATGTGTACAACAAGTTTGTTTTGTTATAATGCACATACACGAACAAATGAACCATGAAAAGTTGCTTATGTGCATTCGATTCTGCCAATGGGTGTCTATGTGAAATATGAACATGATTTGAGTATATAATTACTTAGTAAATGTTCAGCATGCGATATTTGATAAGTATGCAATTATCTGTTACGTATGTAATTAATTGCGTATGATATGTGAAATGAGAATATAACAATGTGCTTATGTGCGAATATACCTATGTGTATCTGTATTTATTTTTGTATTGGATATCCCAGTAATTGGCGAGGTTTAATGAGAGTTTGTGTAGAGTATGGATAAAGTAAGAGCATACGAATTAGAAGGCTCTTCCACAGCCCGACTTGATAGTCTGGAAAGAATAGTACAAGAAATGGCAGAGATCTTAAAACAACAGTGTCAGTTGCCGCTACGGCAAGGACCTTTGCCACCACCAATGTAAGAAACACCGAAGAGTTTGTTATCAGATTTTCTAGGGCTCGTTATAGATGTGGTAAAATGGACCATGTAGTAAGGAACTGTCCCCGAACTGAACAAATATGAATAAATCTTCTACCTCAGTTGAATTCGTACCAATGGTAGGAATTGCGAATCGAGATAGAGTAATTGCACTCGTTCCAGAAAGCACTCAGAATACTACAACCATTATCCCAGGTATCTATACTGTTTATAAACGAATGTCTATGTGTTGATTGGTTCTGAATTAGTACATGTGTACATTTTTGCTTGGGATATTATTTGATTCGGATCGGCATATTCCTTCATATCTACTGCATGTGTATCTAGATTGGTTAGACCCATCAGATCGAGACCGTATTCATTGAATGTATATGCTTCATTTGGGAAAATTGTGAAATATGTATTGGGATATTGATTAACTCTGCACATGCACCTGTACATCTAAACCTATGCTCAGGGTGATTTGTTATACTACTGTCTTCAATGACTAAACCACTGGAATTGTGACCTTGTGATTGTATAACTAAGTTGAGCACCCCAAATAATAAACTCTGCAAATTACGGATCATGTATGTGGAACTGGTAGAAAATTGACTGAACTACGTGACTAAACCGAGCTTGACTCATAAGCCTACGTTTTGTGATTGATTTGGAACCCCTACGTGACGAATCCTATATATTATGTGTAACCAAAAAACTTTGTTAATTGTGCCGCGGTGTACCATGTGCTTGCATATAAGACCTATTTGAGAACTGCTATCCTGATTACGATTTATACCTCCTGATATGAACGCCTGCAATTGCAACTACACCTGAACTTATGTGAACAATGCCATATTGTACATGACTTGAAATACTTTGACGTGAACAGTTGTGATAAATGACTCCGATTTGACTTTGAGAACTGATGAACTTAGGGCAGTTGTGAAATTATCAACCATGTACCTAAGTAAACGGAGTGTGCCTTACAGAACTAAATACCCCATTTGAGAAAACTTTTATCTAATTCGATCCAATAGAACTTTTGTCTGATTTGACCTGATAGAACCTTTATTGGATATAATGTGATGGAACCCTTGTTTGATTTAATTTGACAAGACCTTTGCTTGGGTTGATTTGATAAGAGTCTCTATCTGAGTTGATTTTGTTAAGAGGGATCAGGGATGGTTTATAAATAAATGGCCAGATTATTCTTGGCAGAAAAACTAATAGACCCAAAATTTCAATTCGTTGGAATACTTGACTTATTTGAAAGACCCTTGTGCACTATCAACAGATTGATCTAACCATGAACACCACTGAGAACCAACCTTCAACTATTGAGGACATATGTGTCATAAATAAACTGAATTGTGCAAATCCAGTGATTGGGTGTCTGAAGGAACAATGCTGGTGTGTTGTCGTATTCTTGCTTGTCTGACGCTATGGAAATTGATGACAACAGATTGATTTGATTGTGAACTGTACTAAATATTTATCCTCGACTAATCAAAATATGTTTCATGCGTTTGCTTCAAGTGTTTCGGGTTTTGGGAAATCAGGTTATACTAAGTGATATTGCGTTTGTTTTGATGACATTCTTGAGACGTCCTTTCGTGCAAGGGGACGTTAAGCCTATGTAGCACTTTTGTTGAGAATCTCTTTTGCCACCGATAGTTTTGTACAGGTGGCTTTGTCTAATCGATCTCAAGTTGGCCACCGACGGTCATGAACGGGTGTGCTTTGATTCCGAGATGATTATTCTTTTGTTTTGTCCGGAATGTCATCCTTTAGAATTACGTAGATGTTTTAACATCCTAGAAGCTTTGAAAAACCCTAATTATCCAAAGATGTGTAAATTGTGTTTGACATGTAATTGATTGTTTTGATATTACCCTTGACGTCATGGGGATTAATGCATGAATTGTCTTATGCTTTGGATAACTATCAGATGATGTGGAGAGACTCGATGGAACCGAGAATTGAATATTAAACTGAATTGTAAACTGTAGGATGATTGAGGGAACATGTATTATGTTAGAAATGGACTGCTTCAGTGTTATTGTACCTTACAATAGGTACTATGGGGATACATGAGTTACGTATGTCGTGTGGTGGATTGTTTTGTTGTTATCCTTGTTGACTCGGGGATTTGTGCCCGGATTCACTTTAAATTCCTGAAGACTTTTGATTAACCTTGAATGACTGTGATGAGAAACCGAATTAAATACCAAATCAGATTATGAATTGCGGAATTGTTGGAGAATGAATTGAACTTTTGTGACAAGGGAATAGACCGAACTCCTATGGTAAAGTTAGTTGGCCTTTGAAATAAATATGTTGGCGACCTATTGTGAAGAAGGAAATTGTTGAAATTGTGTCTAAATGTTTTCAGTGCCAACAAGTCAGAGTGAATAACAGATATTGGCGGAACTACTGCAACCTTTGTCTATTTCGGAATGGAAATGGGAATATGTAACTACAAATTTCATTGCGAGACTACCTCGGACACCCAAGGTATAAGTCCAGTTTGAGTTTTTATGTATGGGATTACTAAATTGCTCGTTTCCTCCCTGTGAAATCCTTGTATAATGCTTGTAGATTAGCTGTTGTTACATCGATAAGGTTACTTGTTTGCATGGGGTCCCAATATCTATTGTTTAGACAAGAACCCTAAAATGTGTTCGGGTTCTGACAAGCCTTCAAGAGCCAATGAGGACTGAATTGTGACTCAGCGCTGCTTTCCATCCGAAAATTGATGTATAATTAGAAAGAACTTTTGGGAGAAATGCTCCAAATATGTGCAGTAGATTTTTCGGTGAGTTTAGGGGATTTATCCATTCTTGGCAGACTTTGCTTACAACCACAGCCTGCACTCTAGCTTTAGTGTGACACCATACAAGTCTTGTATGGAGGAAAAGTTCAGTCTTTGACTGATTGAGAGCAGAGTGTTGCTCGATTTTGAGACTAAGCAGCTAACTATCAAAAGGATTGGAACCATTGAATAAGAAGGTATTCCGAATTGTTTTTAGCTAAAGGTAAATTAAGTTTGAAGGACCAAACTTCCTAAAGGGGGGAAGACTGCGATACCCCTGTTCTGTATTATGCTAATTGGTCCTTAATTTGTATATGATTATGTGTTTGTCATGGTTTTGTATGCCATTATGTGAAAATAGGTGGTTTTGAATTTCTATCTGTTCACCATAGGAATATCTGTTTGATTTTACCGCTTCGAAAATTAAATTGGAGGCCTTATCGGCCATAGAACCCGAAATTGATTACACCATTGTGATTGTCATAATTTTTAGAGCCTATGGTGAAATTTAATTGAAAAACTAATTCAGGCCAGATTAAATTGATTTAATAAATGAATTAGTGCCATATTATTTATTATTATTAAACTTGATTAGTGGGCTTATACATAAGGGCCATTACACTTTAATTCCTCCTCTTTTTAACACTTTGGCTGATTTTGAACTCAAGAATAGAGAGAGAGAGAGAGAGAGAGAGAGAGAGAGGGTCGGCCTTAGAGAGAGAAGGGGAAGAGTTGTGTGGTTTTGGCTCAAGGCTTGGGAATCTTGAAGATTAAGTCCAAGAATTGACTAGGGTTTGGAAGATTAAACTCCTAGGTGAGTAAATTCATAAGATTGAACTTGTAATTTTGTGAATTAAAGATTAATTGGTGATCAAGAACAAGAGTTGTGCTACAATTGATGAATTTGAAGCTAATGTGCACATGCATGTGAAGGATCACCATGATTTTGCATAATCAAGCATGTATTAAGTTGAATATAGAAATGTGAGTGTTGAATCATACATGCAAGCATGTTTTCGTTGAGCTCCATGAGAATGAACATCATTTGCATTATTTGGAATGGAAATGAAGTCAAGATTAGCATGCATGTTTGAATAATTAAAGATAGGAGCTTTGAATGCATGAATGTGTATGATAGAATTGAGCTTGAACTAAATTGAGCCATGCATGTATTTGATTTATGAAATTAGGCTCCATGAAGATGTGTTTTGGTGTTTATACCATGTTAGTACAAGTATATGTGAAATTGGAGCCATTAAAGGCAAGCAATGATGGTTTAAATGTTGAAGGGAGCTCAAGAACCCAATCTGGAAATCCCATAAATTTTATGTCCACTCGAGCAGGGAACCTACCGCTCAAGCGTGATTTTCGTGCTCCCAGCATTTTTGCAGACTTGGATGTTCGCTCGAGCGGGGAACCTTTTAGACAGGACTTTCGCTCGAGCTCCCTATTTCACGCTCGAGCGTATTTTTGACGCAACCAGCACTTTTGTAGGCCTTAAAGGTCCGCTCGAGCGGGGACCCTCTTTTGCTGAAATTTTTTTTATGCATTCTGTGTTCTGTTTTCCGCTCCCTTTCACTTCCAAGTACTCTTAGGAATGCATTGAGTATTGTAATTGAATTAAATAGATAAGAATGAAGCCTAAAGAGGAATATGTGAACTAAAGAACGAATTGAATTAATTGTGGCCCATATGTGTTATGTGATATGTCGGGTCAAACTCTAGGGCAAATCCACAAGCCGAACACTGTGAGTAATATCTGACATATGTTATTGTCTAATTGTTACTTCTATGTAAGTTTTGTAAAGTTCATTAATTTGAATGGTGGATACAGTTTGATATAAAAGGCCTATGAGCCAGTTTGATATGAAAGGCCTATGAGCCAGTTTGAAATGAAAGTTTGAAAGGCTTAGATGCCAGATTGATATGACAAGTTTGAAAGGCTTAAAAGCCAGTTTGATATAACAAGTTGAAAGGCTTAAATGCCAATTTGAAATGAAAGTTTGAAAGGTCGAAAGACCAGTTTGACACGAAAGTGTATATGGGCCGAAGGTCGTTTGATAAAATGTGGGCCGAAGGCCGATTGATAAAATGTGGGCCGGAGGCCGTTTGATAAAATGTGGGCCGAAGGCCGATTGATAAAATGTAGGCCGGAGGCCGTTTGATAAAATGTGGGCCGGAGGCCGTTTGATAAAATGTGGCCAGAGGCCGTTTGATATAAATGTGGGCCGAAGGCCAATTGACATAGACGATTGGGCCAAAGGCCGATGGACATGAATGAATTGGGCCCGAGGCCGTATGATACGTTTAGAACCTCAGTTACTTAACTTACATATGTCTATGTATGTATGTATTAGTTAGAAATGCAAATTGGGCCCAAGGCTGTTTGATGTATATTGTTCCAATGTATATTCTTTATTTGATATTATTCACTAGGCTTTCGCTCACGCTCATTCATGTGTTTGTAGGTGAGCCAAGACAGGTCCAGACCTAACCTCAGGGAAGTCAGTTTGGGACAACTCAAGTTTAGAGGAGTCAGCCCTTGCGTCTCACGCACGAGACATGTCTCTGCCCTTTTGTTATGTATTTATATTTTGTCAGGTTGGCGAAGTCTTTGAATGTGTTTGTATGTAGTTTTGTTTGGCTGACTTAGATTTGAGTGATCATGTTGTACAGAATTTTATGTTATTGCATTTTCTAATGTAAGTTATTAACATATGTATGTAATGATGTGCATATAAGCACGGCTCTATGGACAAAGTTTCAAATTGCTTCCGTTTGGCCCCCATGAACTCTATTAAAATACGTTTGGTTTGGTTTGAGCCCGTAGGTAATCTCATGATAACTGGCCGGTTATGTCCTTAACCCGTGGGGGCGGGTTCGGGTCATGACAGTGTCTCTACATACCCACTAGGAGATTATAAGAAAGATTCAAATACATTAGAGTTCCATTGCCAACATTCCAAATCTAGTTAGGTATTTCCCCAGAAATTTGGTTGTCTGAAAGATCTAAATAGACCATTCTTGACCAGTTCATTAGTGGAGGAAATTCTTGCAGCTTGCAAGAAGGCAATCTTAATGTGCTGAGCTGGGGAAACGAAGTCAAGCTAGAATTACTCTCACTTGTACTGATTGACAGGTGGTTGTACGACAGGTCAAGTCTCGTAAGATTTTGAAGCCTTTGAAACCATTCAAGCTGTATGGTGCCACTGAAGTTGTTGAAAGAAAGTGAGAGGATATTGAGACTTCCAAAATCAAAGAAATATATGGGAATAGGCCCTTGCAGTTTGTTACTACTCAAATCCAGTGTATCCAATGGAGACAAGGATCCATTTGGAAATAAGGCAACTTGACCACCAAATTGGTTGTTGGAAAGCAGTAATTTTTGCAGAGATGGAAGGAAAAACAGAGATGAGGGAACATGTCCATTGAATGAATTATAAGCTAAATCAATATATTCAAGATCTAAAAGGCCTTCAAAGTAACAAGAAGGAACTAGACCTGATAGAGCATTATGAGAGAGGTCTATATAGGTGATATTCTTGGAGATATGAAAGGATGGGATTGGACCACTAAAGTTGTTAGATGACAAGTCCAAATAAACAAGATGACTGAGGATTGAATTTGGAATGGGTCCGCTGAAATCACAGAATGAAAGATCTACCCTGGACAAATTTCTCAGGTTACCAATAGAATCTAGTAATTTGCCTAAAAAATTCGTGTTGCTAAGCACAAGCCTCTGAAGGGATCCAATTTGTCCAACCTCTGGCAAAGAACCATTACGTAATCCGTTGTTTGTCAAGTCCAGAGTTTGCAATGTTGGTATTTGGAAAATCTTTTCTGGAAATTTTCCTTTCAAGTTAGAAGAACTAAGATTCAAAGACTGTCAAATTTCTAAAATTGGCAAAGAACTCCAGAACTGCAGCAAAGTTATTGTTCGAACCCAGATGGATTTCAAAAAGAGATTGAAGCTTTAGAAGAGAAGAATCAATAGGGTCAGATAGATTACAATTGGACAGGCCCAAAACTCGTAGATTAGGCAGTGAAGATGAAATGGCTTGACACCACTCACTTCCCTTGGCTGATATATTTACGCCATCAAGAGGAAGTTCTGTACGCCCAGTAAGATTCTGAAGAAGGATTGATAAATTTGGGTTCTGAAGTTGCAGTGACTGAATTCCAAAAAAGAAATAAAGAGTAGATAGATCAAGAGTAACCAACCTTGTCATGAGCGACAATTCAATTGGAATCTACCCAGAAAAACTAGCATTTGACAAATTCAGATATTTTAGGCTAGTGAGGCTGCCAAAACTGGATGGAATTTTTGTTAGCTAAATTCAGGCACTCAAGAAACTGGAGTCTGAAAAGACTGCTTGACTAGTTGACTCCACCGGAGATTGATTCACTGTGCAGGTCCAGACCTGTAACATGACCCGCTTGATCACAAGTCACACCCTTCCAACCACAACAATCATTGCTTGGAGTCCAATTCACTAACCTGACAGAAATAGGTGGATTGAATTTGAGGCTATTTTTCAATTGGAGCAACAAAGATTTTTGATCCTCCAAACATTGGCTATAGACTGGAATGGTTCTAATGCAGAGGATAGTGAGTATGGTGATTGAGAAAAGCCAGGTAATGAAAATAATTCTCATTTTTAGCTTATGGTGAAGCACACAAATGACAATGAAATGAATGGCCAAAGTTTGGAATGGTGGCTTTAAGATAGCACAGAAGAGGCCTCTCAGTCATGCTCATGCATGTGAACTTGACTCAATATATACTTGACAAAAGGCAAAATTGTTATTGGCTTATACTGTTTGACAGAATGGACTCAACACAAAACTGTACGGAAATAAGTTGAATATGAATTGTAGAATGCGATTAAAGATTGCTTGCACCAACTTTGAATGTTCTAAGTCCTCGGACAATGATGGGGAAAGACAAACTAATCAGCAATAAGGTATAAATCCACCAGAATTTCATGTTGGTAAAATGCTACTGTATTCATTTTCTGTGTTCACTGGCCAAATAGTCTCGTTGAAATGGTAGTGACCCTAGATTCATGACTCTTAAATTCACCCTTAATGATACGACAGGAAGCTGGAATTGAAGCGATTAATAAATGAGATGAAATAATCCACAAATTTTGAGATCATGTTTTTAGGGTCTCAAGTTTTTTTTCCATATTCTGGTGGCAGTGGGACCACTACATTCAATGATGGCAGACTTGGACTTATCTGTGCCATACCAAGGTCAAGGTCTAGGTCGTCTTCTCTTAATTAATTATAAAAAAATAAAATTAAAAACAAATGGCCATTATCTTTCATTTGATTTAGCTTTGGTGAAATGCTTAGAAACAAATTAAAGCTTACAGGAATGTTGAAACAAATGACTAAATTAGGGACACAATACATAAATAAGATCTACTCTACATGATAATACTATTGAATTACGGAGCGCAAACTAGATGTAGAGGTTACAAGCCTTTAGGTCCTATTTATTTGAATCAATTAGATTAGATGATATTGACACTTATAGGACTATTAATCTTAAGATTATCATATATTATATCTCATATTTGGATTGGTCTAATATTATGAAGAATGATTAACAAATAAATTTTGTAGTCTAATTCTTTTTTTAATCTCTTATATTGTATTTCCCTCTTCTGGGGATTTAATGGTCACTATATGAGGATACTATGTATGGATAGACTATTTAAACCAAATGAGTACTCATATAAATAGAATCTCTAGCCAAAATTATGTTTGAATAACATTCCTATTACTAATTTGCATTACCTAGCTATTTCTAACAAGTTAACAATCTTGAAAGAAACTTAAATTAGAACTTAAGATTAAATTTGATTTAAGATGAAAAGTGATGAAAAGCATATAAAATGTTACAATATTTACAAGAGAGAGAGAGAGAGAGAGAGAGAGAGAGAGAGAGAGAGAGAGAGAGAATATTATATTATGTGTATATTCAATATTGTGTTGAATAATTATGTAACAATGTATACAAGACTCCTTTATATAGGAGAAGAGAAACTAACTATGGTAATGAATATAATATGGTATGTATGATAGACAGAATATATAGTTACAATATTTAACACCCCTCAAACTCAGGTAGGGATACCACTTAGGTTTGGAGAGAGAAACTAAAACATGAAATAAAACTAAAAAATAAAATAAAAGGCAAATAGATTGCAAAGTCCAAACGGGAATGCAAGGGCGCTTGAGATAGATCAGAGGCTGGAGCTAATGTCGAGAGACAATTTATGGTCGTGTCGGACTGTTGTAGGAACTAGCCGGAACTAATGCCGGGATAGTTTAAGATCATATCGGACCGTTGTAAAAACTAACCGGAACTAATACTGGGACAATTTAAGGTCATGCCAAACTGTTGTAGAAATTGGCCGAAACTAATGCCGGGATAGTTTAAGGTCGTGTTGGACCGATGAAGAAGAACTGGATGTTAAACCAAAAAGCGTGGCACACACATAACTTATGACGTAGCGTTGAACGGTGATGACAATAGATAACATTGTGCGCTATGGGGGTGACTTATGAGAAAAGTGTGCCTTGGGGCGACTTGGGTTGTGCACTAGAGGAAGCAGCTTGGATTGTGCGCTAAAGGGGGCGGCTTGGGTTGTGCGCCAGAGAGGGCGACTTGGGTAGTGTTCCAAATGAAGACTTATGGGACAGTGCGCCAAAGGAGGTGGCTTGGATTGTGCGCTAGAGGGGGCGACTTCGATTGTATGCTAGAGGAGTGGGCTTGAGGAGTGCGCCAGAAGAGAGTGCGCCAGAAGAGAAACCTAAGTATGGTAATTATAAGTATGATAATGAATATAATATGGTATGTATGATAGGCAAAATATATAGTTACTATATTTAACATAAAAGATTAAAAAAATTAAAATTCCCATTTACTTGGCATTAAAATGGTAAAACAAACGTAGAAAGTTAATTTTTTTTTTTTTTTTTTTTTAACAAATCATATTATCATGGTATAAGTAAAAAATACACCCAAAAAATATTGTGAAACTAGCCAATTAACTTCATCACCAAACCCCAAGAGTTTGGCAGAGTGGATGAGATTTGAGATCTGGGGGTTTAATTCTTTTAAGGTCTCACATTTGATTACCTTCGATTCCCTTCACCAAGAAAATCTTTTGGGGCTACAGACTAGACTTGGTCTAATGCATGCAAACTATAAAAAAATAATAATAATATTAAAAAGAAAATCATCACCAAAATTCCCCTAACCAAATAGAATTTTCATTCATTTCACTTCTATGATCTTTATTTTCTAGCTTATTTTCCACTCTAATCAAAGAGACCTAAAAAATTGGATTAGAATAAAAAAGTGTAAAATTAGAGTATTTTTTTTTCCCTTCTAGTTTTTTTTATTTATTTTTTTCCTTTGACAAGTTTAAAATTTGAAAACAATTGTACTCTTTGTGGGGATATATTTTTTGAGTACCAACATGTGGCCAAGGTGATGCCGACGTGTCAGCCGAGGTGCCACGTGTCCTGGACGTGACGCCAAGGTGATCTCGACTAAGCCAAGGAGATCTCCGAAGATATCGGAATCTGGGATAAGCGAATAAGGGACAAGAGTCCTAGAATAAAAAAGGGCTTCAGCTTGGATAAGGATAAAGCTCTTAGGAAGTTTAACTTTATCTATTGGAGAGTCCAGGATAAGCACTGAGCAGAAGTCCATTGAAGCTAAGCTTCTATTGGGACTAGGATTGAATTAGCTATAAAAGAGAGGCACCCCCAATGGGTCTAAGGTACGCAATTTACATTCAGAACAGTGAGTTAAGCACTTTTGATTATTTTTTAGAGATAACTGACTTGATCGTCGGAGTGCCCCCAGGTGGACGAACTACCACTGGAATCTCTTTTTTCTGTTACAGGTCATTCAAGTGTCATCTATTCCGCCAATGCTCTCCAGTTGAATACTGAGTTGGCAGAGTGGTCAGAAATTCACTCACACAATTTGGCGCCGTCTGTGGGAACGAAAAGAGGATAGATGGCCAGCGACGGACAGAATGATAAGGTTGGGGATGAAACCCCTACTGGGAATGGTAAACACATTGATCCTAATATGGAGGACGATGGTTGTAACGAGGAGACTCAGAACCAGAATCACAGCAGGAAGACGTCGGCCAGGATGGCGACGTACCAAAGAAACCAGATCGAAGCGAGTACTACAACGAGGACGACCTCCAAGTATGGAAGGATAGATGCCTGCGGAGGGACGAAGAGATGAAAGAGATGGCAAACAAATTGGCAGACCTATAATCGGTCGTCAATTTCATGATGCAAAATAACGTCATGCAGCCACCGTTCCTGCTGCAGGACAGGCCGATTCCAGCGGCTAATGCCTAGAAGGGAGGGCAGAAACTAATCCCAGTAGCCCCCCAGCACACCAAGAGCGAAAAACACTCTCACCGGCCTTCAAGGGAGGTCGGGCGAGAAGAGTCAAGGAGGGGAGAGTCATGAAGGACACATCGCACTAAGGAAGCAGACCCCAAAGAACATCGGAATGTTCAAAGGCAGGAGCTGTGCTTCGACACAACTAATGGAGAAAAGTCGAAAAGGGCTCACAACGAAGCTGAGAGCAGTGCACCAAAAAGATTGAAATCAGAACATAGCCGAGTTCCTGGGTGGACCAAGGAGGACTTGAGAGATTACCTCAAGAGGAAGCAACAAGATGCCGAGGTAACTTTCCCTGTTAAGCCAAGAACACCATTCTCGGCAGAGTTGGACAAATTTGAGGCCCCAAAAAGATTCAGTATGTCGAGGTTCTAGATATACGATGGAAAGTCGGACCCCAACTTTCACGTGGGATTATACCTGAACTCGATGGCACTATATACTGGGAACGAGCCGTTGCTTTGCAAGGTGTTCCCCTCATCCTTCGGTAAGATTGCATCAGATTGGTTTCACAAATTGCCAAAGGGCAGTGTGAAGACCTGGGAAGGCCTGGCCGAGATGTTCGTGGCCAGGTTCGTGACAAACAAACTACAGCCATTAAGGGTAGACGCCTTGATGGCTCTAAGAATCAGTAAGGATGAAGGCCTTAGGGCCTACGCAAAAAGGTACTATGAGGTGTTCAACCGAATACCCTAGTACAACCAAGAGGTGGTGGTCATATCTTTCAAGAACGGCCAAAAACATGACTGTCCACTATGAAAGTCTTTGGCAAAGACATTGCCAAAAAGCATGGAAGAGCTCATGGCCAGAATTGAGAAATATGCCAGAGCCGAGGAAGATACTCGGGGACTAAGGAGACAAAGCAAGAAAAAGGAAACAGCTCGCCGAAGCAAGGCCGAGGTAACAACGGATCCAACAAGCAAGAGATAGAACTAAGGGCTGCACATGCAGTCACAACTGTGTTCCGAATCCCAATTCACAAAGTCCTAGATAAAATTCGATCCCAGCCTTATTTCAGAGCACCAACAAGGATACCAGAAGAGTTTATGGAAATGAGTCTTGGTAAGCATTGTGCTTACCATAACGAAGATGGGCATATGACTCAGGGTTGCAGAGCCCTGAAGGCACACCTGGAAGACCTGGTAAGGCAAGGCCACCTGAGGGACCTTACAGCTGAGGCCAGGACAACGGAAGAGCAGGCAAGATTGCCTCAGGCACCAGCAACAGCAGGCAGGCAGACCTCGGGTAATTAATGTAATTCACTAGAAGGTCAACAAAAACGAAATTCAGGGGGAGACCCAGAAGGTAAAACACTTGTAGCACGTGTACCAGGTCGGGGAGAAACGATATCAGGCCGAGGAGTGCTAGGGACCAGTAGTGTCCTTTACTGAAGTCGACCTTAAAATGGTACAGCATCCACATAACGATGCCTTGGTATTATCCCTCCATGTTGGGGAGTGCCAAATGAAGCGCATCCTGATTGACCAAGGCAGCTCTTTTGACATCATGTATGTCAGGTGTTACAAGGAGCTTGGCCTTCACCCAGATGATATGGAGCAATCCAATGGCCCAATGGTCGAGTTCAATGGAATGCCGACATGGCCACTGGGAGCAGCAAGCTTGGAGGTGCAGGCTGGCACCAGGAAGATAAAGACAGAGTTCACCATAATCGACACACCCTCCCCTTACATTGCCATCCTGGGAAGGCCATGGTTGCATGCAATGAGGGCTGTTCCCTCAACATTGCATCAACTATTGCGGTTCCCAACAGAGCATGGGATAGAAGAGGTCAGAGGAGATCAGCTGCAGGCAAAGAATTGCTCCATGGCAGCAATGAAATCTACCTGCAGCATACGAGAACCAGAGAGGGTAGAGATCGAAGAAGAAGACGTGGAGGTCCTAGAGCACGTCGACAAGGAGCCAGCCGAAAAAAGTGAAGAAGCGCTGAAGAAAATCCTCGTCTAGGAGAGAGATGAAGAACGCTTCTTCCTTCTCGGCTCGGGCTTAGCCGAAGAGGAGGAAAAAGAGTTGGAGGCTTTCTTGAGAGCAAACATTGAGGTGTTTGCCTGGACGCCTTAGGAAATGCCTGCATTGACCCCGAGGTCACTTTCCATAAACTGAACGTTGACAGGTTAGCCAAACCTGTAATCCAACGAGCAATAAGACCGACATTGATGCACATAGAAGCAGTGGAAGAGGTAGATTACCCGACATGGCTATCGAACACAGTGGTGGTGAAGAAAAAGAATGGGAAATAGAGGGTCTGCGTAGACTTTACCAGCCTAAACAAGGCTTGTCCCAAAGACAGTTTTCCTCTACCTAAGATTGACCAATTGGTGGATGCCACTTCAGGGCATGGAAGGATAAGCTTCTTGGATGCCTACAGGGGGTACCATCAGATAGCCATGTACCCCCCAGATGAGGAGAAGACTGCGTTTATCACCTCAAAAGGCCTGTATAAAGTGATGCCTTTTGGGTTGAAAAATGCATGAGCAACTTACCAAAGATTAGTAACCAAGATGTTCAGACACCTGATTGGCCGAACGGTGGAAGTTTACATCGACGACATAGTTGTGAAGACCAAGGAACCTGAAGGTCATCTGGCTGACCTAAAAGCAGTCTTTGATATCCTTACAACATATCGGCTCCAACTCAATACATCGAAGTGTGCATTTGGAGTTGGATCTGGTAAGTTCTTGGGATACCTAGTGACCAGAAGGGGCATTGAGGCCAGCCCAGATCAGATCAAGGCCATCCTAGAGTCGAAAAGCCCGACGTCGGCAAAACAGGTGCAAATGCTGACTAGAAGGGCCGCAGCCCTGAATAGGTTCATAAGTAGAAGCTCAGACAAGTGTAAACCTTTCTTCAACTTAGTGAAGAAAGACACAGACTTCTTATGGACCGAAGAGTGCGAAGCCGCCTTGGCCGACTTGAAGAAGTATCTGACCACAGCTCCAGTTCTTTCAAATCCAGAACCAGGAGAGGAGCTGTTCCTATACTTGACAGTTTCGGAACATGCGGTAAGTGTAGTGGTAATCCAAGAAGAAAGAGGGGAACAAAGGGTTGTTTACTATGTAAGCAAAACCGTGGCTGATGCAGAAACCAGGTATTTACCCCTAGAGAAGTTGGCGCTGGCTTTAGTAATGGCTTCAAAAAAGCTTAACCATTACTTTCAAGCCCATAAAATTGTGGTGCTAAATGAACACCCTTTGAAGTCCCTGTTGTAGCAAGGAGATCTGGCAGGCAGAATAGCTAGATGGGCAGTGGCCTTGGGCCAGTATGACCTGGAGTTCAGACCCAGAACAGCAATCAAAGGCCAAGTTTTGGCCGACTTCGTGGTCGAGTTCACACTAGAATCCATCGTACATCGGCTCCATTGAGCCGAGGTGAACGATGTCAAGGAAAGAAAGGAGAAGCCTAGTCGAGGGCAACGGAACAAAGGAAGAAAGAAAAACTCAGACCTTGCAGCATTTACATCGGCAACTCCTTTCGACTGTTCGTCGATGGGAGTTCAAACCGACAAGGAGCGGGGGCAGGGGCAGTACTGGTATCTCGATATTGGAACAGTCCATTCGTTTGGGGTTCAAGGCCTCCAACAATGAAGCAGAGTATGAAGCACTGATTGTAGGACTAAAACTGGCAGTAACAGTAGAAGCAGATGAGGTGATAGTCTTCTGTGACTCTCAACTTATAGTCAACCAGACAACAGGCGAGTTCGCAGCCCGAGATGAAAGGATGTCGGCCTATATAAAGGAGGTCGGCCAATTGGTGGAAATGTTTCAGAATTGCCGACTACAACAGGTTAGCCGAGATGACAACAGTCACGCTGATGCCCTGGCCAACCTAGCTAGTACAATAGAACCTGGAAAGGCAAGGACGATAATGGTTGACTACTTGTCGGGCCCAAGCATCGAACCACTGACCATAGAGCGTAAAGCAATGTGTGTGGACATAGGACCAAGCTGGATGGATGCAATAATAGCATTCCTGAAAGAAGGAAAACTGCCAGACGATCACAAGGAGGCACACAAGATCAGATTGAAGTCGGCAAGATTCAGTGTAACAGCAGAGGGACATCTCTGCAGAAGATCCTTCACTGGACCCCTTTTGAGGTGTGTACATCCTTCACAAGTCAAAGATTTTTTGTACGAAATACATGAAGGAGTATACGGAAGCCACACTGGGGGCAGATCACTTGCTCATAGGGCCATTACCCAAGGGTATTGGTGGCCCTACATGTAGAGGGATGCAAAAGCCTATGTCAAGAGGTGTGAAAAATGTCAAAGGTTTGCACCACTAATACACCAACCAGCAGCAGACCTAAACCTAGTATCCAGTCCCTGGCCGTTTGCCCAATGGGGCATGGATCTTGTCGGAAAACTGCCCTAAGCAACTTGGCAAAGGAAGTACCTGCTGGTAGCAACAGATTACTTCACCAAGTGGCTAGAAGCTGAACCCCTTGCCAAGATCTGAGACGTGGACGTAAAGAACTTCATATGGAAAAACATCATCACCAGATTTGGGATTCCAAGAGCAATAGTTGCCGACAATGGAACACAATTTGACAATAAGCTAATCAAGAGCTTCTGTGCAAAATTCAAGATCAATAATTATTTTTCAACCCCAAGCTTTCCTCAAAGCAATAGACAAGCAGAAACATCCAACAAAGTCATCTTGGATGAGATTAAGAAGAGGCTGCAAGCAGCAAAGGGGAAGTGGGTAGATGAACTACCAAGTGAACTCTGGGCATATCGAACTACGCTGAGAAGATCAACTGGGGAATCCCCATTTGCCATGGCTTATGGCACAGAAGCAGTCATTCCTCTAGAAGTCGGCATCCTAGGAATCAGAACCTAAGGAGTATAGAATGGGACTAATGATGTGTTATTAGCCCGAAATCTAGATCTGCTAGAAGAAAGAAAGGAGAAAGCTGCAACCCAGCTGGCGGCATACCAGCAGCAGCTTGTCAGGGCTTATAATAAGAAGGTCAATCCAAGGGAGTTTCAAGTCGGTAACTTGGTCTTGAGAAAAGTCGTCGGCAATGAGAAGGATCCCAGAGAGGGCAAGCTTGGCTCAAATTGGGAGGGACCCTATAGAATCATCTCGATATTGGGCAATGGGGCATATCGGCTTGAAGATAATGAAAGCAAAGAGTTGCCAAGACCCTGGAATACTTGCAATTTGAAATTTTTCTATCATTAGACTTTTTTGTTCTTTGTTATTAGCCGAAGTAAATAAATAAAGTTTTAGCTTGATTTTTTACACTTGCCACTGATAAGATACTTGACGATGTTTCTGGAATACATGCATAATGAGAACCCAAATGGAACTTAAGTTCACATTAAGGGGCAGAGAGTTGGGAAATGGTTTTAACATTTGTTGAAATTTGGGAAAAATTTACAAGTTGAAGTTAAACCGAGATCATGTTTAACACTTGTTGAAATTTGTGAAAAATTTACAAATTGAAGTTAAACCGAGATCATGTTTAACACTTGTTGAAATTTGAGAAAAATTTACAAGTTGAAGTTAAACCGAGATCATGTTTAACATTTGTTGAAATTTGAGAAAAATTCACAAGTTGAAATTAAACCAAGATAAGTTGAAGTTAAACCAATATCATGTTTAACATTTGTTGAAATTTGTGAAAAATTTACAAGTTGAAGTTAAATTAAGTTTATGATGAACACTTGTTGAAATTTTGTGAAAAATTTACAAGTTGAGACCAAGGTTGTATTAAAATAGGTACTTATGTACTTGCCAATGTAAACCGTTGGCGAGTATAAAAGGGGGTATTCCACTCCGAGAAGATTACACAGTTAAGGTGTACATTGAAGTTATGCAAAATATTGTATGCATAAGAGCCATACAAGAGCAGTAAAGGGAAGACAAATATGCAAGCAAAACAAAGAAACTGTATTTACATTCAAAAAAGGCACATCGACCACATTAAGAGCTTACATTGTTTCAAAGAAAAGAAAGACATACAAGGCACAGAAAGAAGAAGAAAAACATAAAACTAAGACTCTTCGGCGGCACTAGCTGGATTGGTCTGGAGGTCGGAAGACTGCTGAGAAGACATATCAGCCGCCTTTTCAGCTGCGAGCTCGGTATCTATTTCTTGGAGTGTTTGGTCGAGGCTCTTATCGGCAATAGGCACGTCCAATGTTGCCTTCTCAAGAGTAGCATCTTTGGAAACCTCCTCACCCTCCTCATCTTGAGTCAAGTCCAGGACTTGCTAATTTGGGGTAGGGGACTTGGCCCCAGCAGCTTCCTTTGACTTCCTCACCAAAGCCTCCTCCTCAGACTCAGAATCGTCATCGAATTGGCTTGGAGTTAGAGGGAATGGAAGAGGAAGGACGTCGGTGTTCCTGAGGGGGGAGTCCTTGAGGATTTCAAACTTTTTCAGTAAAGCCATCCAACCAAGGGTGAAACCCTTATTGCATGCTTACTTCACCTGTTTCTCATAGTCCGCCGTGACATTGGCCACCCCCTCAGCATATGCCTTTTCGTCTGCGGCCTTGATTTCGGCCTCTTTTGTGGCCAAGGCATCCTGCAGCTCTTTCTAGGCCTCGGCCGTCTTTTCCTCAGCTTCTTTTTTCTGGGCCTCAAGGACCTTATTTATGGCATCAGTAGCATCCGCCTTTTCCTCGGCCTCGTCTTTGGCTTTGACAGCAGCCTCGGCCTAGTCTGCCACAGTCTTCATTTTTTATTGCAAGTTTTTATTGGTCTTCTGCAGACTAGTAGCCTCCCTAGTTTTGTCGGCCAATGCCTTCCTTGTCTTAAAAGATTGCATTGAGAAGGAGTGGGCGTGTTGGATTGCCTGAAGAAAAATGGACAAAGCAGAAGTTAGTAAAATTCTCTAAGTATGAAGGGGAAGAAAGATACCAAGTGTGAAAGACTTACTTGAACAGAACGCTGGAGCATCAGAGCAAAGTTTTCATACTCGCTCATCTCGACGTTTCGGTCGAGATCTCCAGGAAGGAGCAAAGCTATGTTAAGGGTAACATCGACGTTAACATCGTCGGCACTATCATCCATTTTGACTGGCCTTTCCTCCAAAGTAATGGGTGGAGCCTAGGGGGCATCTGATTTCGTTGGCCCCGAGGTCGTGGCAGAATTAGACCTCGGCCTCTTTGACCGAGTTGATTAGGATGGTTCAGCCTCGACGAACCTCTTCTCGGGGACGGAGGTGGTCTTCTCGCTCAAAGCCAATTTAGAAATTGGCAAAGTGTCCTCAGTATCAATCTGAGTCACCGTTGCCTTTGGCTGAGCCTTCTTTATCCTTTTTTGTTTCGACTTCGGCTGAGATGGTGCTAGTTCAGCATCAACAGTGGCCGAGATGTTGGCCAAAAGATCCTTAGCAACTGCTTTCTGGCGGCCCATCTCAGCGGCAAAAACAATTCGTCGTCATCGTCAACGCTAGAATGGGGGACCAGTTGTGGAGCAGAGGTGGATGGCTGCTCTGCTGGATCTAAGGTTGACCCTTGATCTAGCCGAGATGATGAGGCTGTTGGAGGAGTAGTAGCGGAAGGAGGAGACTGACTCTTTCTCTTCTTCTTTGGGACGTCGGGAAGTACCGACTTGTAGGTCAGGATAAAGTTGAGTACCAAAGGGGCTCTGTGCTTGTGGACTGGCAAATGTAATAACTTCTTCAAACCCTTGCTGGGGAAAAAGGACTTGCGGAAGCCATTTTTTGGTTGAAAAAGAACTGCAAGAAAAACAGACATTAGAACAAATGAAGTATTAAAGACTTTAAAAACAGGTAAGTATGAACACAGGGCTCTTACCATTACCCTATACAAAAACTGTTCGAGGAAGAGGGTAGAGGTGGAGGTCCTCATCTGGAGCGAACTCTTAGTTCCCCGAGGTAATGAAGTAATCATCTCCAGCTCCCTTGTTGGAGTCTGGGAGGTCGGCAATAATTTTGTACTCTGTGGACCTCGGTTTGAGGTAGTAAATATAGTTTGTCTCTTTTTTGAGGCCACACACAATGTAGCAGTATTGGATGTCGGCTAAGGTAACCCTAGCATTCTTTTGTTTGGCTAAGGCTATTATATCATTTATGACTCGGTAGGAATTGATGGCAAGCTGCATTGGGTTCAACTTATAGTTGTGGATTATCTCACGGAAGAGGATGTCAAGTGGGAGCCTAAGTTGCACTCGATAAAATCTACAACGGGGAAGGACATAGAATCAATTGTGGGCATGATAGAGTCATCCTCTCCAGCCAACCTCAGATGGACGTTGGCAGGGATGGAAAACTCTCGCCTAAAGTATTCTAACTTGGTCGGGATGTCTACCCTATGTCTCCACATACCCATGACGTCGGCTTAGGGGGACGGTGTACGAATTGGAAATAAAGGTTCAAAAGACCTCGGCAAAACCTAAGATTCACGCTAGGGTAAGAATTCGTGAAGATTAGAGGAGGATTCGTTTCAGTTCTTCCTAGAATTTGTGGGTTCTATAAACAAATCCCAAACCTGGATCTATACAAATGAAGATTAGAGTCAAGAATCTGGAAACAACACGGCAAATAGAAAAAGAATAAGGAGAATCACCAAGAACACTGTGACAGAGTATGTGCAAGGGTACAAGACCAAGAACAGTGGCACAAGTGAAACAAAGTTGTGAGCAGTGTGTGTGCTCAAGACACAAAATGGGCAAAAGCAAAGTCATGAAATACACATGCTTGAGTACGTGATTCATAAGTCAAGAACTTGAGCAAAACGACAATGGTAACGAATAATACGGTAAAACTTTTTCAAAAACTGAAACTAGGAGGAACAGTGGCTTACCAGAAAAACTGAAGCCGGTGTAAGGATCACCAAAGTCAGACAACGGTTGCAAAAGCGACAAAGTGGTGAAAATCACGCTAGAGGAGATGAATACAACAAGTTGCAGAGCTAGGAAAGCTTAAACAACGGCAGATCTTTGGGAAAAAAGCTAGAGAGAGAAAAAGCTTCAGAAACGATGGTGAAGAGTGAAAAAATGGGGGGAGGAAGGAAGTTTTGTTAAAACTCGAAACAGTGGCAAAAAGGCAATTAATTTGCCTAAAACGACGTATGCGTCAAACGGCGCTGTAGACACCCCATTTTTGACTGTCCTCAAGACTTGGACGTCACCGCTTAAACACTCAGTGATCATCCATGTTTGTGTTTGTCGTGAGTTTCCGGAGGTCTCGGCTACGCGCCTTGCCTCAGGATCTCTCGACTTGATTGTTTTGTGTCTGGTTTTATACCAAACACTTGTGTTTTGCCTTGGAGGGGCAGGGAATGGCTTGTGGGCCATCCCCACACTCCACCGGCCATGGCTTGAGGCCACCGGCTGTGTTTTGTTGCCACCGGCCAAATGTTTGGCCGGCCGGCTATCTATTTTTGGTCAATTGCATTTTTGGCCGGCCGACTACTGTGCATCTGCTTTTGCAGATATTTTTGTACAGCTGGCATGCATTTGGCTCCCCTCCATTCACGTGTATGGAGAGATCTCCCTCTTAGTTAGCTTGTCTTGTAAGCTTACAAGATTGAGCTCTACAAGAGGAGGTCTTCTCTCCCTCCATTAGGGTTAGCAAAAAACAGCCAGAGGAGCTCTGGTTTTAGGGTTAGGTCATAGTATCTCTATCCTATCTCTATATTTCCCTCTCCTCTTCCTTAAGGTGTTTTAGTCTTAGATTTGCACACAAACACCTAGACTTACACCTTCCATTGGCTACTGAGGTACTAAGGAGTTGTTCTTGAAGTTTTGGAGTTGATTCAAGCTTAAGGAAGCTGCTGGGCCATTGTTTGTGAAGGAGGTCTTCAAGGCTAACAATCTTACCATTTTTTCCCCATTTTTGCATAGCTTATTTACATATCTTGCAATTGTTTTCAAGATTTGTGTATAACATATAAAAGTTTTGTTTTTAAGGGCTTTAAATAGTTTGTTAAGAGTGTTTTAAGCTTTGGGGTTGTTTGACCCCTCTAAAGGCTTGTTTGGCCTTTGTTTTGTGTCATTTTGGTTGAGCTCCGGGACCATTGTGTTTGGGCCTCCTCACCACTGAAATCTTGAGGGATTTCAGAGGAGAGGATGGTGCCTTGAGGTCCTAAGAAGAAGAGGGCCACCCCCTCTCCTTGTTGTCCTTGAAAAGGGCTATTTTTGCCTCTTGAGGGAGCATCTAATTTAAGTGTATGTTGACCATGCCTTAGCTGTTTTTTATGCTTATTATGTCATGATTTAGCACTGTTTTGAGTTGGTTTTGGTACACCATGCTTGCTTAGCATACATGCCTTGTAATGCCATGATTTGCCTTAATACATGCATAGCATTTTGACGACCATGCTCATGTATTTTGGCCAAGCTTTGTGAAGCTTATATGCATGTTTTAGTGTGCTTGAGGACAGTTTTTGGTTCTTTGGGTCATCCATGCTTTGCTTTGTATAGCCACTATGTAATCCCTCTTGTATGCCTTAAGCATTGGCCCCCCTAGTGTGCATTACTTGCATTATTCCAGTGGTTTGGAACCACTTACCATGTTATTTCAGTCCTTATAACATGCCTATATGTTTGCATCTGATGCTCCTTCAATGCGTTAAAAGGTTATTGCCTTATGCTCTATGAATGTGTTTCTTTGTATGCTTGCACATTTAGACCACTTAGATGCCATCTAAGTGCATCCTTAGCATCGCTTAGGTCTGCGTCGGACCTGTTTTAAGTCCCCTTAGCCTTGTGAGGCTTGGTTGACTTAGCCTTGGTTTAAGCCCCCTTGGGCTTGCCTTGAATCTTGGACCATTATTGCATACTTTGCTTGCTTTGATTAGTTGGTTTGGCACCACCATTAACATGATTTTCAGAGCTTTCCATGCATGCTAATTGTCTATGTTTAGTCTCTTTAAGTGTGTTTAAAAGTTGCTTGTTTTTATGCTTAAGTGTTGGCCCATCAACATGTACATGTGAGTGAGTGTGTGTTGGCCCTCATTTCCATAGCATTGGCCACTGTTTTAGGCTTGTTTGAGGGCTGCCTAAATTAGTTTAAGTCCATCCCCTTTGCTTGTTTGCATGCTCACCTTGTATGTTTGCTTGTATACTTACATGTACACATTGCATTGCCATGTTGCATTTTAGTTCACATGCTTAGGATCGCATTGCATTGGCTTGCATGCTTTGCCTCTTGAGTTGAGTATGATCGAGGTTGAGCCCCTTTCTTTGATTATGTGCATTGCATTCCATATCAAGATGCACACTTGATTCTTTGGGCCATCATGCATGGAAATGCGCAATTGGTGGTCCGAGAATCGAGGCCTATCCTCCTTTGAGTCATACACATGATAAGGGGTGTGGTTGGTGCATACATTGCTTGAAATGCATTGCCATGCTTTGTTTTGCCCTCTGTTGCTGTCAATATAGATTCTGCAGGAAGATTTGGCCGGTCGGCCATCTTCAGTGCCGACCGGCCATCCATCAGTGGCCGATAACTCAATTTGTGGCCGGTGACCATTATCTATGGCCGGTGACCAATTCCCTCAGCCGGTGGTATTCCACAGTGTGTAGAGAGCATATCCTGGGACTTGTGTAGTCTTCAGAGGAACAGAACAACCAAAGCAGAGGCACCTTGTGCATGGCAATGGCTTTTCGAGCAGAACCAAGCGCGCATGCATTGAACCCACTTCCCGAGGCTGCTTATTGCTTAAATTAGATTAGTTAATTTGTTAATTAATTAATTGGTCTGTAATAATTAATTAGCTTGTAGGTTAATTAATTGTATTATTCTTTTGGTCCCTCCGAGCAAGGGCGAATTTGTAATAAGTGTGGGTGCGTGTGTGCATGTCTTCCAACCCCCACTTCTTTCTCCCTTTTACTTACTTGTTTTTGATGGTTAGTATTAGGGCATGTTTTAATTAGCATACAGTATGATAGCATGTTTGCATTCATTCATTCGTTTTGCATGCACTAGGCTCGGCGCATCATTCTAACTGTATTTGTATTTCAATTTCAAAATGAATACATGATTAACTGTAACATTTCACACGTCATTCTAGGATGGCCGAGCCTATTATAGTTGCATCTTGCATGTGTTGCATTAGCCATTTTAACATGAACTAGGATCATACATATGATTGCTAACTAGTTTCTGTTTTGGCTTGGAGTACTAGGTGAGCTTTTTTATGCTTTAGCATACCGCATGCGTGTGAGTGTTGCCATAACAGAATGATTACCATGAGGCTAGCTGCTTATGTGATATAATTGCTTGAATGCCTGTGGGTGGAGGCCGAATTACTTAAATTGGAATAATGCATTAAAACTGCAAGTTTTAAAGCCCACTCGAGGGTGGCAAAACCTGCATTTTAGCCTACTTACGAGTAGCAAACCATTTTCAAAAGAAACTTGAAATGTTTTGTTCCAAATTAGGTGATTTGGTCTATACTTGTTTGTTGCGCGCATAACATAGTAATTCTAGGCTAATAACCGGAATAAGAGCATATAATGCTTTCAAAATAAGATAGCACGGTTAGTAGAGGCCGATCTTTGATCGGGCGATAGGGGGTGCTCATAGCTGACCTTCCCCAATCGTACCCAAGTTCCCGAGCCGAGGCAACTTTGGTGATGACGGACACGTGGCCTTTGGCACCGAGTCAGGGTTTCCTAAATTCCCCCAAAATAAAATATTTAGGTAGCGACTCTGTATCTGGCAAAGCAGTCCATGTTTGGCACTCCTTTTCTAAAAATCTGTTTTCTTAGAACGATTTGCCGGATTTGGACTCTTTGGTTCAGATTAAGAACCGTGACAAATCGAGTCCGAACTGTGGCATGAGGCCCTCACGCGAGGCGCGTCCATAGTTTCTGGCGACTCTACTGGGGAGTATTAGAGAGCTTGACTCGAACTCGTGATATCTTCTTTTGACTACACTTATGTATTTCTTTGCATTGCATGTGCATTGGTGCGCCTTGGACACCGTATTGGCCATATGCTATTCCTGAACGGTTTGCCGGAGGCTTGTCTTGTCAAAGCATGCCATAAGGCTGACCGGTTGCGGGCTCTACCAGCATGGGAACATAAACCTCAGTTTTACCAGGGCACCCTTTCGACCCTTCGACCTAGTGCATATTGAAATCCATAGTGACCATTCCAAACTAGGACAGGTTGCTTACCCGATGTTAGGTTGTTTGAAGCCACTGCGTGCATAGTGAAACCCGAGCTCCTAACAAAATAGGATAGGGAAACCCTACACCAATATAGGGGTGTTTTGGTTCTCTTTTACTTACTATGTGCTTTTAGAGTGTATCACTACAGGGAACGCACATATCAGTTTGCAAAGTTAAGTATCAGGCCCGAGGGCACCAGTATCAGTATTTGTGAGAAACAGTTATATCTGTGGGTATCCGATTCAGTATTTTGGGGCAATGATTCTGGGGAACCGTGATCAGTAGTAGAGTACAGTTGTTTGGCTACACCTGTGTTTAATCCGTTTGGGCTGAAATGCTGCTTGTTTTTTCCTTTCAGTTCGGAGAATTGATACAGAATAGTCAGTGTTTCCCCTTTGTTGAGGCAAGACAGATATCTGATCCGTCAATCACTGTTCAGAACAGTGGACTTATCATGATACAGAATTCGGAAGAGATTGTGGTTATGACAGCTGCATTAGATCAAGTAATCACTCTGCAAAGTGAGACCAATGTTGATGTACCACATCCACCCAGGTCGCCTGTTGCGCACCCGGTCTGGACCCCCCAGTTGTACCAGGCTCGCGAGCCCACCACATTCGAATTGATGGGGATGATAGGTGACCTCCAGAGGTCCGTGGCGGATCTCACTTACGGAATGTCAGCTTCGCCACCAGCCGCACCATATGCCAGAAGTTTTGTACCACAGGAGCCCCCGCTATTGGGACGAATTGTGATCGAACTTAGGCAACCCGAGGCAGCCTCCGGCTATGACAATGACGTATCAACATCAACTCAAACCCTCGATCAGGCTGAGACCAGAGTTAAGGACAAAATGAAGGCAGATGCCGATCCCATTGAACAATTGCTATGGGCAGTCGAGGCTTTGAAAGCCGGGGGGATGAGTAAGCAACAAGTATTCGCAGTCCTGACCAAGACTGTGGATGATGTTTTCCCCACTCCAGCCGAAGGCAGTGCAAGCCAGTCAGAAAACCGGGATAGGCCCCATCATGCCAGAACAGTTCCTTCCGCTCCCAACCTTGCACCCGGGAAAGATCAGAAAGTTAAGGCAGTGCCTGCCGACCCTTTCGCTAGTGCGTCTAGCAAGAATTCCCAGACTTCAAAGTACCTGCCTTGAGGGCGTAGGGTCTTTCATGCTCTCTACATGCCTCTGTCCAAGGCACTCCAGATCCTAGCCGAAAGAGGGCATCTTAAACCCTTAGAGCCTCAGCCTCTCCCGAAGAATCTCTCTCTCACACATGATGTTACTTTGTACTGCGCGTACCACCAGCAAACCGGTCATGCTACCGATAATTGTTTTCGCCTCCGTCATGAGGTGCAAGATTTGATCGACAACGAGGTTATCCTCCCGCCCACCTCAGCCAAGTCCGTTACTACCCAACTATTGGATTTTGAGGATACTGATACTGCGAGTATGTAATCAGGGAGTGAACCACCTGCGGGCAGCGCTTGGTGTATTTTTGAATGTGGCATCCGGCACGCATTTTTGAGCATCTACGATTGCTAGTTTTGTAAATTCTGACTTGGGTGTCGAGTCAGTCTTTTGTTTTGTTTTGTTTTGAGTCTTTCTCATTGTCTTGAGTTAAGTCCTTTTTGCTTAAGAGTCTGTCTTGTTGTAGCGGGTCAGTCCCCTTGTATAGAATGTCAGGTGATTCCGGGGTTGTTGCCTCGAACACCGTTTCGTTTTGTAATTACTCCTTTTACTTTCTTTTTGAGTCTGTCTCTGCTGAGGAGCCAGTTGCAACCAGGAAATCTGAATGAAACAGCTGCGGCTATCACGTTTACGTGCTTATTACTATTTTGAGGCTGGTTGTGCTAGAAGATTTGAATGGAACGACAGTACATTCCACCTGCTCTCTTGTGCCCTGAAAATCATTGTAATGACCTAAGTTTTTAAAACCTTTTTAAACACCGTGGTGATGAAAATGAAGAGAAAGGAATTCTTCGGGTTTTGCAAAACTTTGATTAATTTAAGAGAAAGACAGGAGTGCTAAGCCTTTTGATGAATGAAATCATGCTTGTTAGCATGAGTACTGAAGGACCCTGGTTTGATCCAGATTGGTTCCACAATATCTTCAGCGCGAGCGATGTGTCACTTTCGTAAAAACTTTCAAAAACAAAATGTTTTGCGCAGTCCTGTGAAGACCTGTGTGGAATCGCTCTTGAGATTGTGCAGCCCAGGATCGCTCTCAGCCCCAAGACTCAATCCGTTTGTTTTCGAACCTTGAACCCATTCAGAACGTTCAACGGTCAACCGCCATGTGAGACCTGTGTGACCAGATCAGAAGCACCCCTCGAACTAGGGGCAGCCAAATGTCGAACATGCTCGAAGAGCTGAATACAACAGCCATTCTCCTAGATACACAGGGCTTCAATCTCAAAACCATTTGGCATGGACTTGTTACACTTTTACCCTTTGAGAGGCTCGCTGGGCCGAAAACCCGGAAGGGTGACCCAGGCAAAAGTTAGAGCAAGAAAAAATATACAAAAGAAAAGAAAGGAAAAGAAATACAAAAAGAAATATATACAATACGAAGAAAAGGAAAAGATGAAGAAAGAAAAAAAAAAGAGAAAAGAAAAAAGGAAAAGAAGCTCGCAAGGTCGAAACCCGCATCGGGCGCCTTGGCAAAAGTTAGAGCCTAAAAAGTGAAGGTTAAAATACCCGAGTGTACCTTAACCGGAACTACGTAAGGCTTGATTCTCATGTTTGGGATACGTAGGCAACTTCATTCCGAAGTCCAGCCCCAACACTTTCATAGCACCTCAGTCCATGTAATGGTTTTAATCATCCTTGCCTTCTCTGAATCCGATAGTTCGGCCATGACAACCGGAACTACATAGGCAACTTCATTCTGAAGTCCAGCCACCAACACTTCCGAAGTGACTGTGTCCATATATTGATTTTGACTGTCTTCATCTTCTCCGTATCCGAGAGTTCGGCTGTGATCATTGCTAATGAAGATTGACTACAAAATGCCGCGGCATCATCCAAACAAGGGGCAACTTTCCGTTGCCATGCATTACTATAAGTCGCAATTCAAACCAGGGGCAACTGTCCGTTGCCGTGCTGCTCTTTCAAGCAAGGGGCAATTTTTCATTGCCTCCGATCCGGGGTTGCGCATCTCGAGAGTAAGTTCCGTGCTCGTTGAGCATTAACCGTTTGAAAAAATAGTTTTTGAAAATTTTTACTGAGGTTGACTATTTTCTCGAAAACTATTCCATTTTCCAAAACTGGCCCCTTTTCATGGACCCAAAAAAGAAAAATTTTCAATGCTCATAGCTTGACTTGCATGATTTCAAATCCAAAATCGAACAAGCATGCTAATCTAACTTTCATGTTGGTCAAAATTGTTTTAAACCAAAACAAAAAATGGTCAAAATAATGAACTAGGGGCACATTCGAGTCAGGTATTCTGTCTTTTCCCTATCATCAACATACTTGCCAGAAAGGCACTCTATTCACCAGAGAAAGCACAACCGAAGTTGTCTATAAAGGGCTGAAAGCCCTTAACAACCTCCGAGCAACGAGGTATTGAATCAAGTGTGGAGCACGAATCGGAATGGATCAAGATACTCCGTTCCCTTACCTGGGACACCGACGGAACGTCCCTAGAAGAATAAGCCGCGAGCTAACAATATTGGGCATGAACCCACAACTTCCTATTCACCCATCAATCACTCTAGGGAGGGATGGAAAATGAGAGAATAAAGAATAGAGAGGTGTAAGTCGAGAGAAAAGTGAGGAAAAGGGTTTTGAGAGAAAAACCGAGCCTAAGGGCCGAGTGATGTGAGAATTACAAATAAGAAAGGGTGGGAATCAAACCCGGAGGAACTAGCTCCTCGAGATCTAAAGTCTCTTGTTTTTGTAAACACGTCCGTGTGTCGTGTCTTTTGTTTTGTTTACCTCAACTTTTGTTTTGGGTCTTTTCCGAGCGCGTCTCGTTGTGTTAGGTCGTGTACCGTTTGTTTGAGTCTTTTCCGCTGTGTTAAGTCGTAGGCTCAATACCCAGGTTGAAACCCTTTTTCAATTTCAAAAACCGTTTATGCTCAGAGTGCTGTGCCATTCTCTATATTTAGGCGAAACAAAAGGAGAAAGGAAAAATCTGGGGCATCTGAGTGTGTTTCAATTTCAGCCAGTTTCACCTTTGTAGTCCATCTTGTCAGATTGGGCTGTGTGTTCAGAATTTACCGTGTGCAGAATGAACCGAGTGCTGTGTTATGGGCTGTATGCAGATTAATCCTCAGCAGAGTATGGGCTGTTTGTTCAGGTTAAGCAGTGGTTTATATGAGTTGTTTTATTGTTAACTGGTTCATTATCTAGTTATTACAACGCAAGTGCTCAATTTTCAGACAACAGATCAATCTCATTTACATTGAGGGTGTAATATGATGTAATGCGATGCAATGTATAGATGTGCAAATGTAACACTTTTTCAGACAAAAGGTTTTTTTCATTTCATCATCTTTTTCAAGTACAAAGCTTTGGAAAGAAAAATCTGCCTACGGCAGTATAAGGTACCCTAGCTACTAGCAAAAAAAAATATACAAAAAAGAGGAAAAATAACAAAAATCTATATCAGTGTCCAAAGGTCTCAGATCTAGGAGTTCGTCCTCGTCCTCTTCATGGATGAAGGTCTAGAAGCATCATCAGCACTGTCATTTGAGTCAGAGCCCGAGCCGTCTCCGGTCTCCTCCTCGGATGACTCAGCCTCCACCTCTGCCTCAGCCTCGGACTCCTCATCATCGCCATCATCAGGAACAGGAGCCCGCGAGCTGCTCCCTACATGAGTGCGCCCCGCTTTGGTGCGGGGGTATACTCTGCCATCTCGGGTAGAAACAGGAGGTTCAGCCGGAGCACCACCTACCAAAGGAATCTGGAAGGGATGCTGAAAAAGTACAAAAGGCAAATGTGTCAGAATATTATGAACAGTTTATTAGTGCGGAATGCAGTGTATGAGTACAGTGCGTGGATACTGTGACCAGTGAATCAGTGCAGAATGCAGTGTATGAGTACAATGTATGAATACTGTGACCAGTGAATCAGTGCAGAATGTCGTATATGAATGCAGTATATCAGATGTCGTGAGGGCCATATGTCGTGAGGGCCATGTATCGGGTGTTGTGTCAACAATATGATGCATCAAATTATGTAAATTTCGAGACTGTAGTTGAAGAACATACCGGGATGCCATAGATGGCTAGAAGATCAAGACTCCTCTGGAACATCCCCATCATAGAGGCAGCCAGCTCTAGAGACTGGCAGGTGTAATCGGAAGAAGCCTGCAAAAGTATTAGATGCATCAGTATTTTGCAGAATATCAAATAAACTGAAATGAAATGACAATGCAAGATGCAAGATGAAGTAGTACATACCGGAGGTAAGTCGTAGAACCCGACTAACTCGTGATCAGCCGGAAGGGGAGCAATGGGAATCTGGTAAGTCGCCCCACCCTGTCCCCGGCATGTCATCGAAGTAGGGAGCGCTGGCCAACTAGCCCCCCGTCCCCTCTGAGCTCTACCCCTGCCACGGACTCGAGCTGCCCTCGATGTCCCTGCTCCCACTCCCGCTCCGGCCGCTGGCGCCGCTGGCCTCTCTCTCTCAGCTCGACGGCCATCGCTCAAAGGCTGCATGATGAAGGTCCGGATGTACTCCGAGTAGTCGCCCTCGCCCCTGAAACCATCTGCCTCCTAGCTGATCCTATAGTCCGTCATCTTCTCGGGAGTGAATCTCTCTGTCTTCCTCATGTGCTCGGGAGGGTGAATCGGGACTATCTGCTCCGGTAAACCTAGGGTCTGGCGTAGGAAACGCTCACCCAGGTACCAAGCCCGACAGACCGGGCCCTCTAGCAAAATCCAGAAACGAGAGGTCTCCTCAGCACCAATAAATCGGTCCCGAATCATCGCTGGCAAAGAAGCCCAAGGCTACCAGGTTATCTGAAAATGAAACGCAGATTGTTATCTATTGTTGTTGAAAATACAGTGCAAAGCGAAGCTTAAATGAACTGTCAGTTAAACATACCTCTGCGGGGGTGATGGTGTCGAAGTAGCGACGGAAAAAGATAAACGTCTCCCGGGGCCTCCGCACACACCTCCCGTCAAAGCGGCCCGAAAATGGGACGACAAGCGGGGTCTCCACATCAGGCACTGGCGCAAGCCTCAGAAAGTAGGCGTAGACCCACAACTGCAGAGCAAATACCAGTATGCTTATTAGATAAAATAGAATATAGAATAGAGCATAAATAGTAGGACCGTGTATTGTGCAGTGTATTGTGTAGAGTGTACAGTGTGAGCAGTGTACAGTCAGTGTAAAACAGTATGTATGTGTGCCGGGTGTGCAGTATACAGTCAGTGTGAAGCAGACTACAGTGTGTGTAGTGTACAGAGTACAGTACAGAGTACATAAAATATAAAGCAGAAATGAAAAACAGAGAAGGAAACGTACCTCTCAAGCTCGCCAGTAGCCCCCGAGTAGCTATCCGTTACAACGAGAGGCTGAGCTCATACACCCATATAGAGTGGCCAAGGCAGCGCCACCCCAGTCATAGCGCAAGATCCGGGTGACATCCACAAGAGCGCTGAGCAGGCAGAAGGGCACAGTGGTCGCCCGATCGGCGAAAATGGTCGTCCCCAGCAGGAACATGAGGAAGCCCCGCGCATATCGCTCCACCGCCTCCTGAGTCATCGGAGCCTCCTCGACTAAGGCTGGATGGACTCTGAATTGGACCTCGAACCATGAATATCGAATAAAGCCGGGACGTGTGAGGGGCGGCACCTCACCGAGCAGGTAGATCTAAGTAGCCTCCCACTCGTACATGTCGGTGTCGAAGGGGATTGGATCACCCCCTATCCCGATGCCGGTGAGCATCGAGAAGCCGTAGGGAGTCATCGTTATGTCTCCCGTAGCAGAGAAGTGGAAGGAATCAGTGGTATCCCACCACCTCTCCACTAGAGCGGCGAGGAGAGGCCTGCTCGTGGTGAGTCTGGAAAGCCCTCTGCAAAATGCGCCAAAGCCGACCTAGTCCACGATGTGGCGAACTGCATCGAGTAGCTCCGCGTACCAATCTCAGGCGGCAATGTTCCCATACCCCCGAACGACATGGGAATCTCCCTGTTTCAAGCAAACAATGGCGAAGCAATGCTAAATGTACAATTTTGAAAAGCATTCAGAATCAGTGCAGATATAGCATGTGTGCACGTTTTTCAGATTCAAACAGATACCGGGTGCCGGTGTGCTTACAGTGAACTGCAACGTGTGATGTGTCAGCGTGTTTGGCTGTTACAGTACAGATACAGCATATGTGCATGTTTTTCAAATTCAAACCGATATCGAGTGCCGGTGTGCCCACAGTAAACTACAGTGTGTACTGTGTCAGTGTGTTCGAGTGGTTCAGGGCCAGTGCAGTGTGTGTGCACGTGTTAGATTCAAATGGATATCAGTTGCAAGTGTGTTCACAGTCAACTACAATATACAGTGCATCGATGTATCCGGGCTAAGCAGTTAAAGAACATAATCAGCTATGGCAGTTAAGTGTTCTACATTGCGGAAAATAAAACAGAGGAAGAAATATACCTCGGAAGCGCCGAAGGATAGATGTGATGTCGACTCGCGTAAGAGAAGCTCTAGAGGCACCGCCCTATCAAAGCTCCTGAACTGACGGAGTCCGTCGGGAGGCAGGACGTAGATCGCCAGCCGGTAGGTCACCGGGTCGAACAGGCGGATGCTCAAGGGGAGAAGCTCGACCCCGGGATCCATCTCATGATCCGGGGGAGTCCCGCCCCGTGAAATATCATCGGCCATGTCAAAAGTAATGAGAAAATGGCTCGGAAAGTGGAAACATGGCTAGAATGCAAAAGGTCAACGAAAAGTCAACCCCGGGAGGGTGGGAAATGACCGGAAAAGCCGGGAAATGGAAGAGGCACAAAAATCAAGGAAAACTTGGAGGAAACAAACCCCAAGAGGCAGAAATTGAAAAGGAAGCACCGAAATGAAGTTTCGATCGGATGGAAATGTTCGAAACGCAAAGGTATACGCGAATCGAACGACAAAACGGGGCCGAAAACGCAAGAAAATCGGAGAATGAAGAGAAGAAAATGCTCTAGAGAGAGAGAGGGCAAGATTTCGGCTAAAAGAAATGAAGAAATAGGGTTTGGAACCCTATTTTAAAAGACCCAAGCCAAAAAGACAAAACTGCCCCGATTTAGGTATTTTTGGCCAGCCAGCCAAATATTTGGCCGGTGATATGTTTTGGTGGCCGGTGGATGGCCGGTGACCTCCCCTTCTGGCCGGTGAACCTTCTACAACCTTGTTTGGGTCAGATGTCTAGTTTGGGACCTTCATATGTCAAGATAGTGCAAGAAATGGCATTTTCGAAGCTCAACCGGTCTCAGTTTTGACCTCGGACCGTGTCTTCTGTGTGTGGCACTCAAATATAGGTGTGGTGTATCCTTTTTGTCTCTTGCAAGAGTCAAAAGTTGCCCCATATGCATTGTCTTGCATTTGCATACCTTACCTGCGTTGTTTCACACTTTAAAGTTTGGTCTGGCGAGACCTTAAATACGCACGGTCTGGCAAGACCTTAAACACGCTCGGTTGGTGCTTACATGTCGGCATACATTGTAGCACACGTCATCCCTTGCATTATCATACATTGCATTACAACGCTTTGTCGTGAACACACACTGGTTATGCGTTATGTCGTTCGTATTGTTACGCACACATCTTGTAAGTGTGCATTACATGTCGTACTCGCACTATTTTGCGCATCGCGCTATTTTGCGCATCTTATTGCATTTTGCATGCATTCAATCGCGCTATTTTGCGCATCACATCTCATTCACGCTATTTTGCGCATCATATCTCATTCGCGCTATTTTGCGCATTTCATTGCATTTTGCATGCATTCAATCGCGCTATTTTGCGCATCACACCGTCCTGTGCACTCGACGGTCTAGGAGACCTTAAATCCTTGGAAGGTGCAAGACCTTTGGTGCATTGGTGTGCACAGTTCACATGCATTGTCATGCATCTCAAAAGCCACACATTGTCAAAATCATGCATAATCATGCATTCAAATAACAAAGCTCATGCATTTCAAGCGACTTGCGTTGTCGCGCACTCCATGCAGCATGCATTTCAAAAACAAAAAAATATTGCATATGTCATGCATCATTCCATTGTATACTGCATATGTCATGCATCTAAACAAAAAAACAAAAAAAACACACATGCATGTGTCATGCATTCCATTGTAGATATTGCATATGTCATGCATTCCATTGTAGATATTGCATATGTCATGCATTTCATTGTAGATAGTGCATATGTCATGCATTCCATTGTAGATAGTGCATATGCCATGCATTCCATTGTAGCTATTGCATATGCCATGCATTCCATTGTAGATATTGCATATGTCATGCATTTCATTGTAGATAGTGCATATGTCATGCATTCCATTGTAGATAGTGCATATGTCATGCATTCCATTGTAAATATTGCATATGTCTTGCATTTCATTATAGATAGTGCATATGTCATGCATTTCATTGTAGATAGTGCATATGTCATGCATTCCATTGTAGATAGTGCATATGTCATGCATTTCATTGTAAATAGTGCATATGTCATGCATTTCCATTGTAAACATCCATCCCAGTGCATATTGTAAAATTGCATTGTAGCTTGCATGCATTCACTGCATCACCCCCTCCATCCATGGCTCGCACCTCTCCTTGTTGAGCTTGGTTTGGTGTGTGCTCATACTTTTCACGTCGAAGCACAGTTCTGCATGTGTACGCGTCTATTCCTTGATGAACTTGGTTTGAGGGTGGCGGCACCTTTTCTGTGTTAAACGCGGTTCGTTTGTGTACATGCCTTTCCTAGGCAAGATTTGTTTGGTCTGCATGTCATATCCATTGTATATATTACATTGTAGTGTAATTTTTGCATCCAGCATTAGGATCATTGTTCTTTCGTTAGCGAGTTGCTTCCCCACTCATGTCATTCCACCCAATACTTGTCTTTGTGTCCGTCTACATCACTCATAGTTCTGCATGTGTACGCGCTTTGAGGGTTGCGTCACCTTTTCTATGGTAGACGGACTTGTTACTTCCATCAATCTATTTGCCATTTGTGTGGTTTTGAACCGCTCATGATTGGATCATGATTCAATTGCATTACATATCGTTTACATTGTTTCAATTGCATTGCATTTTCATTTGCATTATTATACATAGTTTTGTATATATTGCATATCATTCTGCATTCATTTCGCATGTTATGCATGTTGCTAACAATATTGCACCTGTTAAGTTTTCTTTCTCTTTTAGGCACGATATTGTATGTACGGTTCATTTGAGGCTGGTGCAACCAGACGAGCCGGACAGGTATTGTATTCTCTGAGTGAGACGTATTGAGAATTGCATAATTCTCTTACATCCTTTCTGCATTGTAGTGTAGTTGGATTTGCGCATGCTAGCTTAGAACTGTCGCATGTTATGCTCCGTTACAGCTTTCCTTGCATGATCATAAGTTATGTTCGGCTTTGTGCATTGTCTTGCATTTTGCCCCTGCCTTCGGGCACATATCTTTATCTGCAGCTTGCATACTTTGTCTAAGTCCTCGGCCTTGTCAAAAATGAGTCGTCCCTGGGCTTTGACAATCACTCTCGTCATTGTTATGACTTTCGAGTTCTGTCAAAAAGGGGCAACTGTAGACACCCCATTTTTGACCGTCCTCAAGATTTGGACGTCACCGCTTGAACACTCGGTGATTATCTATGTTTGTGTTCGTCGTGAGTTCCCGGAGGTCTCGGCTACGCGCCTTGCCTCAGGATCTCTCGACTCGATTGTTTTGTGTCTGGTTTTGCACCAAACACTTGTGTTTTGCCTTGGAGGGGCAGGGAATGGCTTGTGGGCCATCCGCACACTCCACCGGCCATGGCTTGAGGCCACCGGCTGTGTTTTGTTGCCACCGGCTAAATGTTTGGCCGGCCGGCACTATAGATGGACAGTCGGCTATCTTTTTTTGGTCAATTGCATTTTTGGCCGGCCGACTACTGTGCATCTGCTTTTGCAGATACGTTTGTACAGCTGGCATGCATTTGGCTCCCCTCCATACACGTGTATGGAAGGATCTCCCTCTTAGTTAGCTTGTCTTGTAAGCTTACAAGATTGAGCTCTACAAGAGGAGGTCTTCTCTCCCTTCATTAGGGCTAGCAAAAAAAGCCAGAGGAGCTCTGATTTTAGGGTTAGGTCATAGTATCTCTTTCCTATCTCTATATTTCCCTCTCCTCTTGCCTTAAGGTGTTTTAGTCTTAGATTTGCACACAAACACCTAGACTTACACCTTCCATTGGCTACTGAGGTACTAAGGAGTTGTTCTTGAAGTTTTGGAGCTAATTCAAGCTTAAGGAAGCTGCTGGGCCATTGTTTGTGAAGGAGGTCTTCAAGGCTAACAATCTTACCATTTTTTCCCCATTTTTGCATAGCTTATTTACATATCTTGCTATTGTTTTCAAGATTTGTGTATAACATATAAAAGTTCTGTTTTTAAGGACTTTAAATAGTTTGTTAAGAGTGTTTTAAGCTTTGGGGTTGTTTGACCCCTCTTAAGGCTTGTTTGGCCTTTGTTTTGTGCCATTTTGGTTGAGCTCCGGGACCATTGTGTTTGGGCCTCCTCACCACTGAAATCTTGAGGGATTTCAGAGGAGAGGATGGTGCCTTGAGGTCCTAAGAAGCAGAGGGCCACCCCCTCTCCTTGTTGTCCTTGAAAAAGGCTATTTTTGCCTCTTGAGAGAGCATCTAATTTCAGTGTATGTTGACCATGCCTTAGCTGTTTTTTGTGCTTATTATGTCATGATTTAGCACTGTTTTGAGTTGGTTTTGGTACACCATGCTTGCTTAGCATACATGCCTTGTAATGCCATGATTTGCCTTAATACATGCATAGCATTTTGACGACCATGCTCATGTATTTTGGCCAAGCTTTGTGAAGCTTATATGCATGTTTTAGTGTGCTTGAGGATAGTTTTTGGTTCTTTGGGTCATCCATGCTTTGCTTTGTATAGCCACTATGTAATCCCTCTTGTATGCCTTAAGCATTGGCCCCTCTAGTGTGCATTACTTGCATTATTCCAGTGGTTTGGAACCACTTACCATGTTATTTCAGTCCTTATAACATGCCTATATGTTTGCATCTGATGCTCCTTCAATGCGTTAAAAGGTTGTTGCCTTATGCTCCATGAATGTGTTTCTTTGTATGCTTGCACATTTAGACCACTTAGATGCCATCTAAGTGCATCCTTAGCATCGCTTAGGTCTGCATCGGACCTGTTTTAAGTCCCCTTAGCCTTGTGAAGCTTGGTTGACTTAGCCTTGGTTTAAGCCCCCTTGGGCTTGCCTTGAATCTTGGACCATTATTGCATGCTTTGCATGCTTTGATTAGTTGGTTTGGTACCACCATTAACATGATTTTCAGAGCTTTCCATGCATGCTAATTGTCTATGTTTAGTCTCTTTAAGTGTGTTTAAAAGTTGCTTGTTTTTATGCTTAAGTGTTGGCCCATCAACATGTACATGTGAGTGTGTGTGTGTTGGCCCTCATTTCCATAGCATTGGCCACTGTTTTAGGCTTGTTTGAGGGCTGCCTAAATTAGTTTAAGTCCATCCCCTTTGCTTGTTTGCATGCTCACCTTGTATGTTTTCTTGCATACTTACATATACACATTGCATTGCCATGTTGCATTTTAGTTCACATGCTTAGGATCGCATTGCATTGGCATGCATGCTTTGCCTCTTGAGTTGAGTATGGTAGAGGTTGAGCCCCTTTGTTTGATTATGTGCATTGCATTCCATATCAAGATGCACACTTGATTCTTTGGGCCATCATGCATGAAAATGCGTGATTGGTGGTCCGAGAATCGAGGCCCATCCTCCTTTGAGTCATACACATGATAAGGGGTGTGATTGGTGCGTACATTGCTTGAAATGCATTGCCATGCTTTGTTTTGCCCTCTGTTACTGTCAACACATATTTTGTAGGAAGATTTGGCCGGCCGGCCATCTTCAGTGCCGACCGGCCATCAATCAGTGGCCGATAACTCAATTTGTGGCCGGTGACCATTATCTATGGTCGGTGACCAATTCCCTCAGCCAGTGGTGTTCCACAGTGTGTAGAGAGCATATCCTGGGACTTGTGTAGTCTTCAGAGGAACAGAACAGCCAAAGCAGAGGCATCTTGTACATGGCAGTGGCCTTCCGAGCAGAACCGAGCGCGCATGCATTGAACCCACTTCTCGAGGCTGCTTATTGCTTAAATTAGATTAGTTAATTTGTTAATTAATTAATTGGTCTGTAATAATTAATTAGCTTGTAGGTTAATTAATTGTATTATTCTTTTGGTCCCTCCGAGCAAGGGCGAATTTGTAATAAGTGTGGATGCATGTGTGCATGTCTTCCAACCCCCACTTCTTTCTCCCTTTTACTTACCTGCTTTTGATGGTTAGTATTAGGGCATGTTTTAATTAGCATACAGTATGATAGCATGTTTGCATTCATTCATTCGTTTTGCATGCACTATGCTCGGCGCATCATTCTAACTGCATTTGTATTTCAATTTCAAAATGAATACATGATTAGCTGTAGCATTTCACACGTCATTCTAGGATAGTCGAGCCTATTATAGTTGCATCTTGCATGTGTTGCATTAGCCATTTTAACATGAACTAGGATCATACATATGATTGCTAGCTAGTTTCTGTTTTGGCTTGGAGTACTAGGTGAGCTTTTTTATGCTTTAGCATACCGCATGTGTGTGAGTGTTGCCATAATAGCATGATTACCATGAGGCTAGCTACTTATATGATATAACTGCTTGAATACCTGTGGGTGGAGATCGAATTACTTACATTGGAATAATGCATAAAAATGCAAGTTTTAAAGCCCACTCGAGGGTGGCAAAACCTGCATTTTAGCCTACTTACGAGTAGCAAACCATTTTCAAAACAAACTTGAAATGTTTTGTTCCAGTTTAGGCGATTTGGTCTATACTTGTTTGCTGCGCGCATAACATAGTAATTCTAGGCTAATAACCGGAATAAAAGCATATAATGTTTTCAAAACAAGATAGCACGGTTAGTAGAGGCCGATCTTTGATCAGGCGAGAAGGGGTGCTCATAGCTGACCTTCCCCAATCGTACCCAAGTTCCCGAGTCGAGGCAACTTTGGTGATGATGGACACGTGGCCTTTGGCACTGAGTCAGGGTTTCTTAAATTCCCCCAAAATAAAATATTTAGGTGGCGACTCTGTATCTGGCAAAGCAGTCCATGTTTGGCACTCCTTTTCTAAAAATTTGTTTTCTCAGAACGATTTGCCGGATTTGGACTCTTTGGTTCAGATTAAGAACCGTGGCAAAAATTGAGTCCAAACTATAGGGTGTGGCCCCCACCAGGGCACGTCCACAGGCGTACACAAGAAAAATTCAACTTACAGGCGCGTATCGAGTACAATCCAGTAAGAGAAAGACACGTAGCTAAAACGGTTGAGTTATTATGCGTGACAACTCATACGCGTGAAGGAGCTCTTGGAATTTTTGTTCTTTAGAAGACCTGTCGGCCTGTATGATGATCTCGGCTGAGAAATTTGAACAACTCTGGTTAATGGTTCTGAGGCATTAATGGAAGTAGACTATAGGACTTAGCCATATTGAGCCAACGAGTTCTTACTTTGGCAATGAATGAAGGAGCAAGCTTAGCCGACGTTCTAGAAGGAAGTACTGACATAGGTTTCATCACCTCAGAATGCCGAGGTAATAGAACCTGGGGGGCAGTTGTGGGGATATATTTTATGAGTACCAACATGTGGCCAAGGTGACACCGACATGTCAGTCGAGGTGCTACGTGTCCTGGACGTGACGCCAAGGTGATCTCAGCTAGGCCGAGGTTATCTCCAAAGATATCGGAATCCGGGATAAGCGGATAAGGAACAAGAGTCCTAAAATAAGGAAGGGCTTCAGCTTGGATAAGGATAAAGCTCCTAGGGAGTTTATCTTTATCTATTGAAGAGTCCAGGATAAGCACTGAGCAGAAGTCCATTTAAGCTAAACTTCTATTGGGACTAGGATTGAATTAGCCATAAAAGAGAGACACCCCCAATGGGTCTAAGGTACGCAATTTACATTCAGAACAGTGAGTTAAGCACTATTGATTATCTTTGAGAGATAACTGACTTGATCGTCAGAGTGTCTCCAGGTGGACGAACCACCGCCGGAATCTCTTTTTTCTGTTACAGGTCATTCAGGTGCCATCTATTCCGCCAGTGCTCTCCAGTTGAATACTGAGTTGGCAATGTGGTCAGAAATTCACTCACACACTCTTGAATCATGGTATTCTTTTCATCAAACGTAAATTCTCTAAATTAAAATTTGTGAGCTCTTCTTCTTCAGTTTTCTTGACAAAAATCTTGAAGGGAGCCTTTATCAACATGTTTGCAGTACCAATTTCTCCATCTTCTACAATGCAAAGAACATCAAAAAATAAATAAAATGACAACTGGTTATGTTTTTGAATAACTCTATCCGGGACATTATCATATAATTGTTTTTTAGGGGGGAAGTAAAATTTTAGCTAATAAATATAGTTAATAAAAGAATTAATGAAAATAATAATAATAATGAAAGGAACACAAATGAAAACACCTCAATACATTCTGTCCAAAGGGATCCTGAACCTGTTACACAAACTGAGACTCAGGGCTGTCAAATTACCAATGTTGGCCATTTTTTAGACTGAGAGTTCAGAACACAGATGGATATAAAAGCCCCGACTGTATTTTGGTATCTCCCCATTAAAACTGTTGCATGAGAAATAAGTGCTTTAAGCACAACCAAACAAGGAGGAATGAAATCCTTTTGATTTCTATTCCTTTTTCTTCATAGTTTCCAAGTTCCAAACAAAGCCTCAACACTTGATATGTTACAAGTTAAACATGAATGAATGTAACCATTTTTTTACTATCTCGTTCTTGATTTTTGCCACAACAACAAAACTAAACAATGATCATAATAGACTTTTTTGAGGAGTAGATCCAATGGCCAAAATGAATATGAGAATTGGTTTTGTCAAAATAGCAGGTGAACTATTGGAGTGGTATATTTAAAAAATGACTTTTTCGCACTATAACAAGCAAAAAATGGCTTTAGCAAAGTCATTTTAAAATAAATTATCAATAGATCCTAATAGTTAGACTTAATTCCTATTAAATCTTGTTGAAAGTTAGTCTAATAAAATCGTCGCTAAAAATTGTGATGATTTTTTGTGTATGTTACTAAAAATTGACAATTAGTGACCTTTTTTTGTCACAATTTTTATAAATTGTCGCTTAAACTTACAATTAGTGATGTTTTTTTATCACGAATTTTTCAAACTGTTCCTGAAAGCTAAAAATTAGTGACAGTTATTTGTGATGATTTTTTTACACTGTTGCTAAAACTTTTAATTAGTGACATTTTTGTGATAATTTTTTCAAACTGTCGCTGAAAATTAACAATTAGTGACTTTTTTTAATAGCGTTGGATGAGAAATGCCATTAATTACAGGACCTATTCTAGAATAAGTTCACCTATTAAGATCTACATGTAAGTCCCCTTTTAATTTTTACCATTGAGATTGTTGTTATAGTGTTTGATTCTTTCCATAAACCAATGAACTTAACACCATCACTTGTTTTTGAAAAATTATCAAGCAGTTTTGAAGTATCATATGACGATATTTACGTGATGCTCCTGACAAATTAAGACTCACAAAACACACTAGATAAGTCATCTCTTGTCTCTCAACTACCTTACAAATTCCTCTTTGCCATTGGTTGGCAGCACTTTATCGACAATGCCAAATGATATCCTCGACTATTGAATATTAACATACAAATATATATGCAACAATGAGGTGAAAATTTTAAACAAGCATCTATATTTAATGCTCTCATTGCCGTCATTAATAATTCAACTCATTCATAGACAAAAGGAAGAGGGAGGCAATGAGAAAATTCATACCGTGTTACAATCCAGCAGCACTAAGTCTCCAAATGGGATCTATGTAAGCTCATTTTCTACGATTTCTTCATCATCGTCTTTCTTCCAGATGGAAAATCTTCTCAAGAACTTGATCAACATGTTTGTAGTACCATTTTACATAAAGCAAGTGCCCTAATGAAGCTTTCCACCCAACAACAAATCCGACTGCAACACTTATATATATTCCAGGGTCAAAATCTAAATGTCCATCTTCATCAGGTGTTAATGGCAAGACTCCTGCTGGCATTTGAACATCACTACAACTAGTGTTCAAAGGAAGCCCACATAATCCTATGTTTCCTTCGAAGGAAGTTTCTGAAAATGTTTGAAATTGAGAGCCTATTGGATCCTTCCAACCAGTTGATTGTATGATAGGTTCAAGGACGAAAGAAATGTAAGAAACCTACATCGGGATGCTTCCACTTGGCTTGTTCCATGAGAGGTCTAATGATCCAAGCTGTGTCAAATTTCCAAGTGATGATAGAATATCACCAGTGAGGGCATTGTATGACAGGTTGAGGACATAGTGCCTGTTTGGTGCGGCTTAAAAACTGCTTATTTCAGTTTTCAGCTTAATTTAAGCTATTTTGATGTGTTTGGTTTAGCTTATCGCTTATAGCTTATAGCTTTTTGGAAGTCAGAAATCAGCTTATTCTTTGAGTGGGACAGGAGATAATTTATAAGTCAGAAATCAGCTTATGTTCATAGTTATAAGCTATAAGCTGTTTAGGCATAAGCTATAAGCACTTTCCCACAACTCTACCAAACAAGGCCATAGAGGTATTTTAGATAGTGAGAATATTATGTAATTATGGAAATATATCAATTAGGTTGATTGTGAATATTCAATTGATTGTATAGGGTTATTTCCTATTATAGATTAGGTTTAGGATTGCAATAATATTGGTTGTAATCTTTGTATTACGTACAAGTTTAATATACAGATCATTCAGAAAAACTTACATGGGTTGATTATGAATATTCGATTGATTGTATAGGATTATTTATGTGAGAATGTGTTCTCCTTTTTCCTTATAAGATTAGGAATTAGTGTCCTATATCTATTAGACTTCTATATATCAGTGATCTATTCATGTAGGATTAGGAATTAGTGTTATATATAAATGATGTATTCTTTGTTCAATCAATTAAAGACTAATATACAGTTTTATTCAGAAAACTTACATGGTATCAGAGTCATCACCATTACTCTCTGATTCAAAACCGTAGAACTGTCACCATTGTTCTTTGATTCGTGCTCTCTCAGATTCATTGGTTGTCTTCAACTTGGGTGGGTGACCCATCTGTTCCTAATTCGGAGTTGCGATTGCTAGTCGAAACCGTGTTTTCTAGTTGTCACAGTACTCTTAGTGTGTCGACTTGGTGCTTTGAGTCATCTTCTCTCGTTTGGGTCTGATCGTGCTCGCGAGGTAGTAAGGGCTCACTCTCGCTCCACTTCACTCACTCTCGTCTGGGCCTTCAAGTCATCATTTGTTCTTCGACTTTGTTCTCTGTCTCTCTCACGAAGGTCTGCTCTCTTTCTCTCTCGGTGGTGTTGTTTTCGGAAAAGCCTCTCTCTGGCTTAGCTTCGCTTGATTTACTCTTCTATTCTGTTGCACTTGGAAGCCCTAATTTGTTTTATTTATACTTCGGCCCATACCTGTGTTATATTACAATATAGAACACTAATTCCTAATCCTACATGAATACATCACTGATATATAAAAGTTTAATAGATATTGGACACTAATTCCTAATCCTATAAAGAAAAAGAACACATTCTCACAATTTCCATAATTACATAATATTTTCACACAAACCCCCAACTATATCGGGTATCTCTCCTTCGAAATTATTGTTTGAGAAATCAATCGATTTAAATTTAGTTAAGATCTTCACCAGCTCTCACTGTTGCCCTTTCATGGTAACTGTCACTGTATCTTGATAGTAAAAGTGATTAAGGTCTAGGAACTCATAACCAAGGTGATCGAAATCAATCATTGCCTTCCAAGATAAGATGCATTTGTTTGGCGAAATACCACTAAAGTTGTTCAAAACTAGGTCAATGATTAGAAGCTTTGGCCAGCTATTATTATGGTCCCCTCCACATTGAATGCCTCATTTTGTTGGATCACAAATTTAGTACACGCAAATGCAATGAGGTCTTCAAGAAGCAATGGAAGATATCATTTATATCATTGTTAACATGATTTAAAGCCTCCAACTTTGCACAATTGGCCAGAGATTGTGGAACCTATCCTTCCAAATGATTCCCATTGAAGTCTAATGTTTTTAAAGAACAATTTCCAAGGAATGTCCCTGAAATATTACCAGTAAGATTGTTATTGTGCAAATTTGGTACCCCAAGAGTCGCAGAAGAACCTTCAATCAAACATTGCGGTATAATGCCACTTAATCTATTGCTGGACAAATCAAGAACTAAAAGGTTGGCTGCATTGCATATTGGTTTAGGGATGGCACCAGTTAGGCTATTCTTTGAAGGAGAGAAGAAAATAGCCGAGGTTAGGTTTTTGTCAATTTCAGCGGAGATAGAAGAATTGAAATTATTGCTCGAGGAGTCCACTTAGACAACTAGTTTTGGTGTATTGGGATTTCACTATGGACCTGATTGGAGTGTAGATCAAGGACATTAAGACTCGGAAAAGTATATGGTCTCAGCATACCCACTAGGAGATTACAAGAAAGATTCAAATACACTATATATTTCTATTGCCAATGTTCCAAATCCAATTAGGTATTTCCCCAGAAATTTGGTTGTCTGAAAGATCTAAATGGAAAATTCTTGATTGGTCCATTAGTGGAGGAAATTTTTGCAACTTGCAAGAAACCAATCTTAACATGCCAAGCTGAGGAAAGAAAGACAAGGCAAAATTACTACCACTTGCATTGATTGACAAACTGTTGTATGAAAGGTAAAGTCTCGTAAGATTTTGTAGGCTTTTAATCCATTCAAGTTGTATGGTGCCAGTGAAGTTGTTGAAAGGAAGTGAGAGGATATTAAGCCTTCCAAAATCAAAGAAATATGTGGGAATAAGCCCTTCCAGTTTGTTACTACTCAAATCCAGTGTATTCAAAGGAGACAAGGATCCATTTAGAAATCCAGCAACTTACCACCAAATTGGTTGTCGAAAGCTGAATTTTCTGCAGCGATGGAAGGGAAAACAGAGACGAGGGAATACTCCCACCGAATGAATTGTATGCTAAATGGATATTTCCAAGATTTGAAAGGCCATCAAAGTGAGTGGAAGGAACTGGACCTATTAGAGCATTATGAAAGAGGTCTATGTAGGTGAGATTCTTGGACATTTGAATGGATGGGATTGGACCAGTAAAGTTGTTAGATGATAAGTCCAAATAAACAAATTGACTGAGGTTTGCCACTGAGTTTGGAATGGTTCCACTAAAATTGTAGTGTGAAAGATTTATCCTGGATAGATTTCTCATGTTACTAATAGAATCTGGTAATCTGCTTAAAAAATTCGAGGTGAAAAATACCAGGTTCTAAAAGGATCCATTTTGTAGAAACTCTAGCAAAGAACCCTGAAGCTTTATATTGTCTGACAAGTCTAGGGTCTGCAATGTTGGTACATGGAAAATCTTTTCAGGAATGGTCCATACAAGTTGGTATGACTAAGACTCAAGCTATCAAATTTGTGAAAATTCACAAAGAACTCTGGAACTAGAACAGAGAGATTTTTAAAACCCAAAAGGATCTCAAACAGAGACTGAAGCTTCAGAAGAGAAGAATCAATAGGGCCAGAAAGATAACAATTGGACATAATCAAAACTAGCAAATTAGGCAATGAAAAGGAAATCGCCTGACACCATTCACTCCCCTGAGCCAATATAATTATGCCATCAAGATAGAGATTTCTAGAACCCGTGAGGTCCTGAATAAGCGTTAATAAATTTGGGTTCTCAAGTTGCAGTGTAGGGGTTCCAGGGTGGTATCTATCCAAGAAAAAAGATCCAGGGAAGCAAAGAGTAGATAGGTCAAGCGTAACCAACTTGTTCAAGCAAGACAGTTCAATCAGAATCCGCCCAGCAAATTCAGATATTTCAGACTAATAAGGTTGCCGAAACTAGATGGAATTTGTTTCCAGTTGAAGCTATTGTTAGCCAAATTCAGGCTCTCAAGAAATTGAAGACTGACAAGACTACTTGGCTGGTCGATTCCACTACAGATGAATTCACTGTTCAGGTTAAGACTTGTAGCATGACTTGCTTGATCACAAGTCAAACCCTTCCAACCACAACAATCACTGCTTGGAGTCCAATTCACTAATTTGTTAGAAATAGTTTAGATTGAATTTGAGGCTATTCTTCAATTGGAGCAACAATGATCTTTGATCCTCCAAACATTGGCTATAGACTGGAATGGTGCTAATGCAGAGGATAGTAAGTATGGTGTTTGAGAAAGCCAGGTAATGAAAATAATTCTCATTTTAAGTTATGGTGAAGCACACAAATGACGATAAAATGAATTGCTAAAGTTGTAAATGTTGGCTTTAAATGGCACATGGGAGGCCTCCCAACTTTGACATGACTGTTTACTTTTCATCAATATACTATAATTTGATCTATTTATTTAGTTATCTAAAGTTACCTTTCTAACTGTTAGACTTTTAGGGTTAAACATAATGTGTGTTGGAACAATTCATCTTGAATTCTTCAATTGGTGGTCTTCGAGTCTTCAAAACTTGGCGATGATCTTGTCTATGTAGAACAAAAATTTGATGATTCAAGTCATGTTACTTAGTTGATTTCCTAAAGATAATATTTACACCCACAAAAGTTGTGCAGGGGGTTACAACAAATTTGTCTCCAGGATACAATGAAGCCTAATCTAAAGATCAAATCTACCGACGTACGACAGTAGATCAGAATACTCTTGATATAATCAAAAAAAACCAAGGCATTGATAATCAAGTCTGCAAAATTACCAATAAGAAAAGTAGAAACTTGCTGTAGAAACTCTCAATCAAAAACTCTAAATCAAGAGGGAGAGAGAGAGAGAGAGATAATTACAGGAATACTTTTTGAATTTTTGGATGGATTAAAATGGCTGATTTCGCAACCTATTTATAGGCCTTGATGCATCTGATCAAATGGATGTCTCTTGATCGCATTCGATCAGATTTGACCGTTGGATTGACTATCTATGATGCAGATCATTCTCACACTAAATAGATGCCTTGACCGATCATACTTGATCACGATCGGGTGCCATCTCATTCGTACGATCACGCGCATCTCTAATCAACGACTATGATCCAACTGCTCCAAATCGGACATGCAACCATTCAATCGGTTGGTTGACTCATCACCAACAGACGCCACATCACTGCCACGTAAAGCTGACTGTATTCCACGTCACCTATGCCACGTTGGATCTACGTCATCACTCCAACTTGTCCATGCAAAGTGCGTATGCGGATGGTGCACCATCCTTACGGTGTGAGTGCATGTACATTAGCATCTATACCACAATACCATATTTAAAAAAATATTCCATGTAGCACTTTATTAAGTACTCCATGTTTTGATCTTTTTCCAATGTGGGACAAAGCCCCCAAGCTTATTTCAAGCTTTCCAAAGAAAAATAAGAAAGGTTTTGAAAACACCCAAAAAACTAAACAATAAATTTAAAAACCCATTTTGAAAATTCCCCAACAATGTGCATACAAGTTGACACCCTTCTATGATGTTATTTTACCATTGATATGATAATCCACACTTAGTTTGTTGTGACATTCTTGAATGAAGAGATTAAAAAATAAAAACTAGATCGCTGATCACTTGCAATGTGGACTTTTTACAAGTTAAGAATTTTATTTTATTTTTTACAAGTTAAGATTAATGGAATAAAGGTAGCAAATAAAATACTTATCTTCTATCTCTAATTAGAACTACATTAAACGAGTTATTTATATCAATTTTGTATGATGCAGGTTTCAAGTTGACACCCTTCTGGGAAAGTCTATAGTACATTTTGTTAAAAAATGTACGGTACATAGAAAATCAATTGCTAAAATTGAGCCACATCATTAAAAGTGACCTGCTAAACAAGTCATTTTTTATAGTTATGAGCCAAAATCATATTTCTTCATAACTATAATCAAATTGATGATAACTTAGTCATAACCACATCTCATAACCAATACCATTTTGTTCATAACTAATATCACATATTTCATAGCCACATATCATAACTAACACCATTTTGTTCATAACTAATATCACATATTTCATAACCATAATCACATATTTCATAACCACATCTCATAACTAACCGCTTTGAGTCATAACCAACATCATATATCTCATAACCACTAGTCACATATCTCATAACCAATACCTTTTTTTTCATAACCAACATCACATATCTCATAACTACTAGTCACATATCTCATAACTAATACCATTTTGCTCATAACCACACCACTTTGATCATAACCAATATCACATATCTCATACCTATTGATCACATATCTTATAACTATTACCAACATGAATCATAACCACATCTCATAACCAACCCCTTTGAATCATAACCAACATCACATATTTCAGAACCACTAGTCACATATCTCATAACTAACAACCCTTTTACTCATAACTACACCACTTTGATCATAATCAATATCTCATATCTCATAACCACTAACACATATAGCATAACCAAGCACCCTTTGACACCACTTTGTTCATAACCAAAATCACATATCTTATAATCACTAATCAAATATCTCATAACCATTACCTACATATCTCAGAACCAACATCACATCTATCATAACTACTAATCACATATCTCATAACCACGCCACTTTGATCATAAACAACATTACATATCTCATAACCACTAATCACATATCTCATAACCAAACACCCTTTGACTTATAACTACACCATTCTGCTCATAACCAAAATCACATATCTAATAATCACAAATCATATATCTCATAACCTTTACCCACTTATGTCATAACCACATCTCATAACCAACACCATTTGCCTCATGACCAACATCACGTATCTCATAACCACTAATCATATCTCATAACCACTACCCACATATAGGAGTGTAAATTTGGCCCACAAGTTCGTGACACACCCCAGGTCCAGTCGCGCCCTAGGTGGGCTCAACTAGGCCTGAGCCTAAGCCCAACTTAAGACTCTGGGCTATGTATTCTAGAGCCCGGCCTAACTCTGGTGTGTTATGGAGTGTGGCCCATCTCATGAGCTCGACCCGAAATTTTTTTCCCTATTTGACCCGACCCAACCCCAACGGCTCCCTGCCCCACTATTAGTGCAACGATCAAAATTTTGAATTTTTTTTTTTTTTTTTGAAACAGTTATATAACCGTTAATTTCACCAACAATCATTTTTTTTAGTTTTTTTATTTTTATATATATAAATTAATCCCTCTCTCCCAAGTCCTATAAATACCCCCCTCTCTCATTTTATTTCTCACAAACAAATCTATCTCTCAAACTCTCATTATGTCTAAGCTCTCACCTCTCTCAATTAATTTTGAAGTGTCGTCCGTAAGTGACAATTGCAATTGATCACCTATCTCTATTTTAAATTTATTTTTAGTCATAGTATCTTCATTAAATATAATAAAAATAGCAATATACAAACAATATACTTTTAAAATATCTATACATACTTATAGACATATATATATAATTTAACTAAATTTTAATAAAAAATATGTTGAAAAAAATTATCTATGACATGATTTTATTTTGTTCTACTAAATAAATTCTCCTAAATTTTTTCCCCTAATTTTTCTTCTTTTTTTCTTTACTCTATTTTCTTTCCCTTGATTTGTCTTAATTATGAGTGAGCTCTCTCTATTTCTTACTCAGACTTCTCTATTTCGCTCAAATTATCGAACGACCATTGTTGATAGTTCTTCCTCACTGGATTCTTCCTCTCTCTACTCTTGTGTCTCTGCAATAGATCCTTGAACTTATCACTACTCTCTTTGTCTATTTCAACACTATTAATTCTGGTGATATTTCTTTATCTAGTAAATGCATCTATCTTGAAACTCTAGCTCTTTCACATTAATATGTCATACATACACAAACCTTTGGCCGTAGTTATGATTTGAAAGATTTTGTTATCATCAATTCGTGCATGTGTTATAGAACTGTTGAAAAATGAATATTACACATTTTGTTATACCGTTCTGCTATCTCAGTCCTCTTCATCCCTCAAGCATCTCTCTCATTGTTTATTGCCATTGTAGATATCTCCGATGTTCCTTATCGGAAATGATAGCATCTTTGACGTCATCTTCACAGGTGATAAGCTCATTCAGTCTCTCTTCCTCATATTCCCTTTCCTCTTACTCTACTAGCTAATTTTCTCTAACTCTCATTTTTTGTTCCATTGCTGTAAGTCGTTGATTAAATTATTTAATGATTGTCATTACATTTTGTTTTCTCTGTCTTATGAGAGATCTCGATTTGTGATTCTAAGATTTTTAGTGATTTGTTTAGTCATTTTATGATAATTGTTATGAAACTTTGTTGCTTGATTACAATATTTGTGGTTTATAAAAAATTTGGATATTTTTGCTACATTAATTAGTTGTATTGTTAAGCATTTTGCTATTGATGTTATGAAATTTTTTGAGTTGGTTATGACATTTGTGATTTGTAAAAATTTTGATTATTTTTATTATGGAAATTAGTGGTGCAGTTATGCATTTTATAATTGATGTTATTAAATTTTGTGAGTTGGTTATGACATTTGTGGTTTTTAAAATTTTTAGATGTTTTTGTTACACCAATTAGTGGATAGTTACATAATTTTTGGTTAATGTTACGAAATTTTGGGAATTAGTTACAACATCTGTGATTTTCTATAATTTTAAACAATTTTGTTACGCCAATTAGTGATAACGTTATGTAATTTGTATTTTATATTACAAAACTTGGTGACTTAATTATGATATTTGTCATTTCTAAAATTTTAAATATTTTTATTATGCTAATTAATGCTGTGATTATACATTTTGTAGTTGATGAGTAAAATAGTCATTTTTATTAATTTTACTTAATAAAAATAGATGAAGGATTTATATTAAAAAAAAATTAGTGTAAATTGACAAAATTATAAATTAATAATTTATTTTATTATAAGACTCTATTCATAAATGTTTTAATTTATTTTTTATAATGATTATTACATAATGTCGACCCCATTTTCTCCAAAAATTTGGGAACAAACATTCAAATTTTGTTAAAATCAAAATTCCCTCATTAATTGTTTTTGACAAATCCTCAGAGAGAGAGAGAGAGAGAGAGAGAGAGAGAGAGAGAGTAATTTCTGGACTTGGGGTGTGCCGCAAGCTTGTGGGCCAGATTTACACCCCTATATGTGAGTAATGGTTACGAGATACGTGATTAGTGGTTATGATATATGTGATGTTGGTTATGAGGCAAATGGTGTTGGTTATGAGATGTGGTTATGACATAAGTGGGTAAAGGTTATGGGACATATGATTAGTGATTATTAGATATGTGATTTTCGTTATGAGTAGAGTGATGTAGTTATAAGTCAAAGGGTGTTTGGTTATGAGATATGTGATTAGTGGTTATGAGATATGTAATATTGGTTATGATCGAAGTAGTGTGGTTATGAGATATGTGATTAGTAATTATAATATATGTGATGTTGATTATGAGATATGTGGGTAATGGTTATGAGATAGTTGATTAGTGATTATAAGATATGTGATTTTGGTTATGAGCAAAGTAGTGTCAAAGGGTGTTTGGTTATACTATATGTATTAGTGGTTATGAAATATGAGATATTGGTTATGATCAAAGTGGTGTAGTTATAAGCAAAAGGGTTGTTAGTTATGAGATATATGACTAGTGGTTATGAGATATGTAATATTTGTTATGACTCAAAGGGATTGATTATGAGATGTTATGATTCATGTGGGTAATAGTTATGAGATATGTGATAGTAGTTATGAATAAAGTGGTGTGGTTATGAGCAAAATAGTATTAGTTATAAGATATGTGACTAGTAGTTATGAGATATGTGAGGTTGGTTATGAGATATGTGACGAATGGTTATGGGATATGTGATGTTGGGACCCCTGGACTCCTCAGATTTCCTTTGCCCTCTTTTTGGTAACCGGTTACACCGGTTGTCAATTCAAAATTAAATTATTAAACTAATTTAGTTATGGGGTAGTTATGAGATAATATGGTATGTATGAATAACTAAATATAAGAGTTAATATGATAATGGTTATGATCTATATGATATTAGTTATAATATAAAATTACATATCCTCATAACTGACGTATGATACATCCAAATGTACCATAGTATCATCCTGATTTGATTTATTTATTTTTCATATGGTTGTGTCAGTGATCATAAATAAATTTAGTTAAAAATGATCTAGAGACTCCCAAAACATTACTTCTAAATTTATCACCAATGAAGTATATGTAACAGTTTACATCATTACAATTAAATTCAAAAATGAAATTTTAAGAGTCTCAAACGTTTCGTGTTGAAAATTTCAACAATTATAAGTCAGGCAAAAACTTGATTGGAGGAACCTTTTTCCATTCACGTTACAACATTCTCTATGCCTAACAGTTCACACTTGGAATTAGTCATCTTGGGACCCTTTTGATTGGTAACAATTTCTACTTACAGTCTCTAGGGTGGAAAAATCATCCTCTGACTGACTTAAATATGATATTCAGTTAACCTACTATATATAGACTCTTCAAAATAAATCTATCCAACACTCTACTCTTATGTTATGTTTGGTTGGGAGATTTGGAGAGGGATTTGAAAAGGAAAATGGAAAAAGTGTATGAAACTAGGTGAAATATAGGCATATTTTATTCACATTTCACCTACCTTTTCCATTTCTCTTTCCAAATTCCTCCCCAAATCCCTCAACCAAACACAGCATTAGATAAGGGTGTTGGAATATTGGATATGAATTTGATATTTTTCATCAAATATTTCTTACATATTTACATTTAATACTATCATTATATGATTGGATATGTATTTTATATTTTTCATCGAATACTTCTTACATATTTATATTTAATACTATCGTTATTGAATATGTTATTATATAATTGCTATAAAATGAGTTAAATACTTTTTTTTGATGGTATTTGTTTCATATAAATAAAAGTTGGGAGTGGTGGCTCTTTAAGGAGAGGTTACTTTTTTTCTTTTCTTTTTTTCAGTTGACCATAATGTGTAGACAAGTTGACACCTGTTAGTATTTTGCCGTTGATATTATAATTATTCATTTAGTTTGTTGTGACATTTTTTTAAGCTGAAGATCATATTTAAGTCTAAAATTTTTTTTTTTTTTTTTTTTTTAAAAACGGAAGAAAATAATAAGCTGCAGTGGGCATTTTTACAGAAAAAGATTTATGGTATAAAGGTTGTTAGCATATAAAATTCTTATTTTCTGTCTCTAATTTTTTGTTTCTTAGTCCACATGCTATAAAATTAATTACTTATTCTCATATATTTTATAAAATTTAACCTCAAATTCATTCATCCAAACAGTACCTAAATGTTGAGTCATGATTTTTTTAATTTGCATTTGGTAAGATGCTAGCTGGTTAACAAAGCTAGCCGTAAGTAAATAATATCTTGTCATGTATCTCAGTGATATAAAACAGTGAAAAAACAAGTGATATGTGACACTTCTCTTTTCTAAAGGTCCCACGGCAGTGACCTAATTTTACTACCTATCATTTTACTCAAAAGACCAAGACTTCAAATTTTAGTCATTTGGGTCCTTTTTGATTTCTGCTGTCAGTATGAATCGAGTAAAACTCGGGGTAGGTGCTGTCACAGCACCATGCTGTGACAGCAAACGGGGTCGTTTAATTTATTTTTATTTTTTTAAAAAAATTTTGAATTACACCCAGAACGGAACGGCCTCCCTTTGCTGTAGAACACCATTTAGATTAGGTTGACTTTAGCAAAAGCTTTTAAAAAAATAAATAAATAAATAATTGAATCACACAGGGCTCTGTAACTATATATATATTTTTTTATTTTTTAAACCCAATTTAATTTAATTTAATTTAATTCAATTCATTATAATTGTTATTTTTTTTATTTATAAAAAATATACATATGAGCGATATGTATCATATAAGGACAAATTTTATTAATTTACTATGTTAACGTCAACCAACTTATTAATTATTTTTTGTCAAAAATCCTAATGTCATTATCAATTAAACAAAATTGACACAAAAATCTAAAAAATTAAGGATCAAAATTATTTATCTTTTGACCCCTCCGACAATGAAATCTTGATTCCATCGCTAATTATCACTCATTGTGATATTAATTGTGACTTATTTTGATTATTATTTTAATTATGATTGAAAAGGTTATGTGATCTTTGATTATGACTAATAATTATTATTTTTAGTTATGACATTTATATTTGCATATAGGGTGTGGATTCTATAATAACATACACATATATAAATTATACATACACATACATATATATATATATATATACATAAACAATCTATAATACCTGAAATAAGAAAATGATTGACCATGAGATGGTGTTATGAGTGAGAATTGACAATGAAAGCTGATGATGAATTACTGTGGTAATGGTAAAAAAAAACCTTCTTCGCAGAGGCTAATGATGAACCCTAAATATAAAATTCTAATTTTATACTAAATTAAAAAACGTGGTCACAGGCCCTTTTCTTTCTTTTTATTTTTTTAATTTTTTTTAAGTTATTCCTAAAGTCAACCTAAACCTAATGTTATTCAGCGGCAAAAGAGGCGCCGTTGCGTGTGATCCAAATTTGTGTTTTTTTTTTTTTTTAAATAAATTAAACGACCCCTTTTGCTGTAACAGCACGGTGCTGTGACAGCACCTACAGAAATGGAAATCAATTTGAAGAATAATTGGAGTAAAGAATAAGAAAGGAATCAAAGAATGGAAAGAAACAAAAAAAAAAAATTCCACATGGCGAGCCACTTCATCACCACATCTCCCTATGGCTCCCTCTCTATGATAGCAAAAATTATTTAGTACTGCAAGCGGGACTGCCACAAAATGAATTTTCGCCATCCATTTTTGTAGGTTCTATGCAGCGCTCACACTAAATGGATAAATAATTTCACCTAAGATTGAGGCATGAAATTGATGGTAACACAATTTTTAGATAGAAAAGAAGAAGAAAAAAATTAGCGTATTTCTCTTTTCCTTTCTATTTTTTGTTTTCCTTTCACAAATTCAAAATTCATAGACAAGTGTAGTCTTGAATCATGATATTCTTTTCGTCAAACCAACATTCTCGGAATCAAAATTTTTTCAGCTCTTCTTCTTCGGTCTTCTTAACAAAGAATCTTGAAGAGAACCTTTTATCAACATGTTTGCAATATCAATTTCTCCATCTTCTGCCCAAAGGGATCCTACTCCTGGATTAGTCAAACAGCTAGAACCGTTAGATTGTTCTGTTTTGAAACTCCTCTTGTAGGTTCTTTTTTTAATTTTCTAATAATTTTTTTTTAAAAAAAGTTAATCAATATTGTGGTTGGCTCTAGTCACCGAAACACTATTTCTAGAAATAGGAGTAAAATTGCATACATCTTATCTTGTCTTCCCAAAGTGACACTAGGTTGCCGTTTTTTAATACTATCGATAGCAACCACCGCAAAAAGTAAAAAGACTAAAGTTTTGAGTCCCAAATGCCAAGCAAGCTAAAATTGATTCTGCCTCTGCTGCATTCAATTTTTTTCAGTTCATATTACAGTAAAACTAAAACAAAACCAGTGCATTCTTATCAGCATTACTGCACAGGGTTTTTCTAATTTGTTCACTATTGGGAGAGTTATGGAATACAAATCACAAATCAATTGCACAAAGAACGAATCAAATTGTCATTACCATGACACCATATACCAATGATCTTCATTTCACAAGCTTCACATTATCCAAAAGTGTCGAGTACATAATTACCACTACGATGTAACAGTATGCTATGCAAGTTTACCCAAAGGCATTGACAATTTGACACATTCTTTTTGTTGCTTTTTCTTTACATTAAAACAAATTGAGCCAAAGAATTGATCTTTTCGAGAAGCATCAAATGATTAGTTGTGCTAACCTAAATTAGTAACCCTCTAACATCCTATCTAATGCAAATAAAATATTATATAAAAAAAAAAAAAAATCACAAGCACTTGCTTCCAACACTGTTCATCTATTTATTTGTTTTACATTGGATCCACACTCGTACAAAACACAGATACTTGCAGTTAACTGCAAATCACATATATCAATTAAAATCAAACACAACACTATGCAGAGTCAAATGTAGAACAACTGGTCGGGTTTACGATTCATCCCAAGATAAGCCTTTTTACCACTGAGCTATCCGTGCAGGTTTTTCTCGTCAGTCATGCTGACGAAGAATCCTGGAAATAACTCTATCAATATGTTTGTGGTAACATATTCTCCATCTTTTCCAATAGACAACTGGCCCAACAACAACACCAAATCCCATGATAAATCCCAATGTGGCACTTATATAGACCCAGTTAATTTGAGACTGATCAGAGTTTGAATGCCTATCAACAATTGCTTTATGTTCAGTTTCATTGCAACTAACATTCAATGGAGTTCCACATAATCCAGGGTTTCCTTCAAAAGAAGTTTCTGAAAATGTTTGAAATTGAGAGCCTTTTGGGATCATTCCAACCAGTTGATTATGTGATAGGTTCAGAAATGAAAGAAATGTAAGACTTGCAAGCTGTGGAGGGATGTTCCTGTATAGTTTGTTCTATGCAAGATCTAATGATTCAAGCTGTGTCAAATTTCCAATTGATAATGGAATTGAACCAGTGAGGGCATTGTGTGAAAGGTTGAGAACATATAGGGATTTGTGAGCCCCTACTGTATCTGGTATCTCCCCTTGGAAACTGTTGCATGAAAAATCAATGGAAGTAAAGATAGTTAAGATCTTCACTAACTTCATCTCTTGCCCTTTGTTGGTAACTGTCACTGTATCCTGATAGTAGAAGTGATTGAGGTTCAGAAACTCAAAACGCAGGTGATTGAGTTCTCATTGTGCATTAACCCCGTCAATCATCATTGCGTTCCAATATAAGAAGAATTTTTGCGGTAGAACACCACTGAAGTTGTTCAGAGCTATGTCAATGATTTGAAGCTTTGGCCACGTATCATTATGTTCCCCTTCGCAGCGAATGACTCCTTGGAACTTGTTGGATCGCAAGTTTAGGATGTGCAAACTAGAAAAGCTCTTTAATAAAGGTTAAAAATTGGGCGCCCATGTGGTATGACCCTTTGAACCTCTTGAACTTGAACCTTTTGAACCTTATTCATGTAAGTTTGAATTTGAATTCAAAACTTATTTGGATAACCATTCAGGATATCTATATCTATCATATCAATAGATATGAATAGATGGATAGATAGATATTGGTTGATATATATTTAATTATATACAACTGATATGATGAGAGATACGTATATCAGAAATTTTTTCCCATAACCTTTTTTCCAAACTCTCTCTCTGACTCTCTTCTATTAAACAACGATCAAGTCATTTTGCACTATGACTTGTATGGGTGATACTCATTTGGTAGTATCACTCCACTGTTGGGTTCGTTGTTCAGATTCTGGAAGTACGTGATTTACCCATGAGATTCTTCGCCAAGAGATATGATTATGATATTTTATCCGCTGCGTTATAATATTTTATGTTTTACATTGGTATCAGAGCCAATATAGGTATTTTCGTGCTTATTTTTATGCATTAAAATATGTGTATATTTTTATATAAATATATATACATGATATATGCATGAATATTAATAAAGGAGGGAGATGTCCACTCTTATTAGATTAAGAGCGTAAAATGCCTCTATTTTATGTTCATTAAATATCATTTTTAATGCCATAAATGTATTTATTTTGGAAAATGGAGTCTGACAGTACCGAAATTGGACCAGAAAACACCCTGGAAGGCAGCACGTGGTTCGCACGCGCCATCTGACGCTGTTAGCAACTTCCACACGCTCTCACGCGCCTCTGCGCACCCTCACGCGCTAAGACGCGCTGCCACGCGCACGCTGTCTACGCTTTTCACGCGCGCGCCGGCGTTGAGCAACGCACTAAGCCGCATGCTACACCGCTCGCTGAGCCACGCGCTAAGCCGAGCCGTTTTTCCTCCACAGCTTAGCTGCTGGCACTAAGGTGCTGTTTGTTTTGTTTTACATTTTGAATCGCGTTAAATGGTCATAATTAATTCGTTATAGCTTTGTTTTAAGCGTGGTTGGTACCGTTAGACTCAGAATTAAATTTTCTATCTTCTATAAAATTTTCAAAATTTTATGAAAGTAAAAAATATTTTTCTTGAAATAATAATTCATTATTTCTGCTTTAAAATGCCTCTGGTGTTGCATGATTAAATTTATGGAGCTGAAATTTTTACTGCAGACCACTGTAATAGTCTACTATTTACTGGTATGATTGTTGCATTTTACCAGATTCTGGAATATTTATTTCTAATTTTATGTGTGTTTATTAGTTATTTAAATTTATAAAAAATTCCAGAAAATTTCAGAAGTGATATACTTTCTGTTATAACATAATTTGAATATTAAATACAGCATATTATTATTTTTTGCCTAGAATTTCTAATATGTTGTAATTAGAATAGCATGATTATTTTTTTTTTAATTTTAATTCTGTTATTAAATGTAACATAACATATATTGATTGTGAATCTACATTATGATGCTATTGCATGGAATTAAAATATTTTATCATGCTTTTAGACATACCATAGTCAGTGGGAGGTTGTTCGGTTGAGAGAAATCTTTGTAGATTTACTCCCAAAAACCAATATTTTGCGCATAAATTAAAGTAAATTTTGGATAATTGTCACCTGTGGCGCAAGACATGATTACGAGCATGGCGGATTTTCGATCTTGCGACTTGTGGAATATTGTCACTATTTAATTTAGATTTTTGCGGCAAAATTATATTATCAAAATTAATCTCAATACGAATTTCTCTCTAAATTGACTTAGCTTATGGAAGTTAATTTGGTTGACCTAGACTTAGTAGAGATGTTCAAATGTGAACAATGTAATCCTATTCTTTAGATGAGCACAAGTCTTGGAGACTTTAGGTCAGACCTTAATTAAGCCAAAGTAAGGAAACATGACTCAAAGTCGCCGTGGTTTTGTTGCCTTGTTTGGCACAACAAAAACTAATGTGTGCGCTATAGTTAGCGGCATGCTACGTAATTTTGGTTAGCGAGTTTTGGAGTTATGAAATTTTTAAGCCCTTAATAGATCTGTATATGATTTGACTATTGAGCTGCGCGGATTGACTTTGTAATTTGACTTGTAATGATGTTGCATCATTGGATGAAGTAACATTCAAGAGTCACATCATCCAAGAAATGCGAGCTTAAATAAATTAGTCATTAAGTGTAAGATGTGTAGCTAGTATGAGCGGTGTTTTGCTCTCTACCCAATTATTGAGAATGGATGGAGCAAAATTTCATACACTATAATAGTGTGCATTAAAGTATCACTTGAAGTTAAAAGATTAGCGCTTAGTAGCAGCAAAATCTATTAACACTAAGTGAAAAGATTAGCGCCAAGTGGCTGCAAAATCTATTAGCATTGCCAACTTGTCTAAGTCTGGACACTTACTGTTTCCACACTTGAGTGTGAGACATGTTGAGGTGCTTCTTTGTATAGTTCCTTAGCTAGGCTAATGTTTTTTGAATAACGTTTACTACTAAGCGCAAACGTTGCAGCATAGTAATGAAAATGTCAAGGCCGACAAGGTTGTTATGACTCTAAGAATTTGACGTATCGCTTGTGAAAGCATTGTGTTGAATTAGACTCTTTAGCCTAATTCGCTCTTAAGTTACTTCAAGAGCTGTCATAGATTGATAGCTTATTCTCTCCTTCTTGTGGATAATAGAATTAATTGCAAGTAACTATGAAGCAAGAAACAGAGATGGCAAGAGGAGTATCGTCATCTTTCAACTAGATGAAATAAAGTATATGGAGAATAAAATTGACTTGAAGGTGCAGGGGATTAGCACTTACTAGTTAAATTTGCGACTGAGGCGTACTTGATATCTCCATGACATCCTTTTATGATCCAGTGAATATGAATTAGTCGTGAGTCATTACCTAGTTGGGGCTAAACCTTTAAAACTTGTCTTCGAGAACTCACACATTAAGATGATTGGAATTAGTTTATGACATTGGTCATGAACCGGTGGCTTATTATACTTAATCACATTAATGAGATGATGACAAGATGGTTTGAGTAGGCCCTCTCGGGCCCACTCGCTTGTGACATCATGCTCTCATGTGAATGTATAACTTTGTTCGCAATGGTTGCGCACAAGTAAGTAGGAAAGCCGTATAAGGTCATTTGTATTGGCGCATTTAGTCCACTATGATACTTGTGACTAGATATGTGTAAGGGTATGATAGCTAAGCCTCAATCTCGACACATTTATAGATTACAATACACATCTGAGTCAAAACTATTTGATCTCCCATAAGTCAAAAGTTTTGAGATGATTTTTGACATTGCACATATGAGGTCGAGATCAATTAGATAAGAGCTTTTGTGCTTTTAGTTTTGATCGAGGTGGCGAGTATCTATTTGAATTATTTTTTAGAAAACTCTGTGAAGAGAAATGGATGCTTAGAAAATTGATTATTTCTAGTACTCAACAACACAATGGTGTAGTAGAGATAAGGAATTAAATATTGTTAATGTTAGGTGAATAATGGCGCAAAATGTTTCCCAATTGGGAATTGCACTAGCTTGTTGCCTATATCCCTAACTAAGTGCCCTCCATATCAGATTTTACACTCCATTTGAGTAATGGGTTAGCGGAGAGCCGTCTATGAGCAATCTGTAACCGTTAAGCAGCTTGTCTTTATTTTACTTCTCATAAGATTGCAAAGTTAAGACCTAGGGTTCTATAATGCATTATTGTATGCTGTCTTGTAAACACATAGGGTCGTGTAGCGCATTATTGTATGCGGTCATGTAAACCCTCCGGGTCATGTGCATATAGATAAGTAGCTTTGTGGTAGTGTAACTAAGTCACATAAAGTTTTCTTAGTAAAGGTGACTTGAATAGAGTTTTGGAACTCTATAAGATAGAGAATTCTAAGCATAGCGCTTTATGTAGCCTAGTTGAGAATGGAAAGAAATTTCCAATATCCTAGGGACAGTGCGAGCGATGTCCCTACTAATGGATTAATCCGTTAGAGAAGAATACTCTACATTCTTAGTTGCGTGGTAGCAATTGTGAAATTTTTCTATGTCATCACTAGGTGATTGAGAAGGAAACATTCATGATTGCTCCGCAAGATGATAAAGAGCCTAGGATAATGCCAAATGCTCTAGTCCCCTGTTTTTAGAAAGTGGATCAATGTTGCGCAGTTTAAGACAAAGTCTTTGAGGATTAACCATTTCTATAATTTGGTTGACTTTCCATTATGACGCGAAACTGTTCTAAAGTTATGCGTAATTTGGATAGTCATTGTTGAGGCATAAGGCTCGCTAGATACCGAAAAGTCGCACCATTGAGGAAAGTGTAGACCATGAGAAGTCTTCCGCCTGGGGAGTGAGGTTATTTTGACTTAGGCTATGATTGACATAAGTTCGGAACATTGATTTGTGGACATTGTGACCCAACTTTCTCGTTGGAGAATTGGATAACTAGATCCGTAGGGATTTACCTTCTGCTTTTATGGTGAAAAGTTAGGAGCGCAAAAAGATTGCTAAGTTCCAATAAATCTTTTACAGCGTAAAACAGTTATCCAAATAGTGGTTCTTAGATTTCATCAAGCCATGATAGGCCAACGATGATCGATGAAGACCACTGAGGCATGATCAATGGTCCAAAAGAAGTTTTTCCTTACTTAGTCATTATGAGCCAGGAATTTATAGGGTTGTCGCCACCTAGGGTGGGCAGTCCTCTGTTTTAGATATAATGGACATGGGTGATGTAATTTATATGCTCGGATGTACGATCCTTAGGGATTGTTTTGGGAGAATTCCTGTTTTGTCTTCGATGACTTACGTAAGGAATATCCTAGAACGATTCTAGATGCAAAATTGCAAACCCATTGACTTACCTATCGGTAAAAGCTAGAGCCGTAGCTATTGAGTGAATCCTCGGATTGTCTTTGGGAGAAACAGATGACCTATATTCCTTGATCTTTTCTTTGTTGTGAGAGCCTAAAGTAAGCTATGTGGGCGTATTCGGCATGATAAGTGTTATCTTTGGTAAATGGTCAACTGAGTTGTTTAGATATTGACCTTACTCATTAGACTGTGGATAGAATGCTTTGCTAGTAGTATATTAATTTGCTCCTTGTAAGATTCAATGCGCTAGTTGGGCGCATCAAGAATGAACGCAAATTGGTCACCAAAATATCTTTAGAGAGGTTATTGCGTAAGAGGTAGTGATCTTGAATCATTTCATGTGAGGCGCACATGGTGGATTCCGTTGTATATACTTATCACAAAAGGTACTGATAAGGCTTATGCTTGGAATCTAGAATTGTGATCTTGAATCACTTCATATGAGGCGCACATGGTGGATTCCGTTGTATATACTTATCGCAAGAGGTGCTGATAAGGCTTATGTTTGAAATCTAGAATTGCGCATGCTGTGGTCAATTTTTTTTTTAAAATCGATCACTTATTTATTATTACATGATGGGATGTTGACACTATTATGATTTGTGTCATAATGATTAGCAGCTGATGATGTCAGCAGGCAAGATTGGCTCACTCACACGAGCAATCGCCCTTGGCGCTTGGGAGCGAGCAAGGATGAGACTAGTAGTTTATTTTTTAGAGCCAAGAAAGGCTTAAATTATCCACTATGTATGTCGCCTTGGTTACAACCAAGATGAGGTCGTGTTAAGGACCAAACATGGATGTTAGTACCCACTTTCCATGTTGTGCCTGTTATGATGAGCCAAATGCGAGATCTCATTTGGCGCCTAGAAGGCGAGCAAATAGAGAATTTGAATTAGGAGCTAGAAAGCGACTAGACTAAGATATGTACAGTGTATCGAGTATGACGTCACTCTTTTGAAAGAATTACTCCACTGTAACATGTATTCATACTACATATGCTTGGCGACCAAGTGATGAGGTGAGAGAATGGATCCGTATTTCCTCACCGTGTGAGTATTACGTGTCATTATTGATATGACTTTCATTTATGTACGCTTTTGTGACTTTTGACTATATCATAAGGTAAGGGGTTGATGTTCTGCTACTTTGGTATGTTGCCTGCGGTCATGTATGATTCGACCTTAAGGGACATCACTGGAAAAGCGATCAATCCTAAACTAAATGGCATGAGGGCAAAGGGAAGATCATCTAGTATTACACCACTGTTGTATATTTACTGCCGGCAACTCACATCGCTCTGTATGAGAGACGAATTGAGTGTGAATATATTGCAAGAATTGAGAGGGTCAAACATGCTCTTTTGAGGGATTAAAGATGTTTTTTTTGGACCAGTGTAATTAGATGGGTCTGGGGTATAAGAGACACTATTTCTATTCTTTTTGGGTTGATGTCTCTATGCTGGCTCATTTTGAGTTTCTAGTATAGAGCTCCCACATGCAGGTATTCTCAGCAGTCGCACGGTGCATTAGCTAGTATGAGATTGTTCTTTTTTGGGAAAATTGAGATAGAGATATGACAGTGTCATGCCAACTCATGTGCGAATGGGAGATGTTAGAAATTGGGCGCCCATGTGGCATGACCTTTTCAACCTTTTGAACCTGAACCTTTTGAACCTTATCCATGTAAGTTTGAATTTGAATTCAAAACTTATTTGGATAACCATTCAGGATAGCTATATCTATCATATCAATAGATATGGATAGATGGATAGATAGCTATTGGTTGATATATATTTAATTATATACAATTGATATGATGAGAGATACGTACATCAGATACGTTATGTGGTTTTTTCCCATAACCTTTTTTCCAGATTCTCTCTCTGACTCTCTCCCATTAAACAACGATCAAGCCATTTTGCACTATGACTTGTGTGGGTGATACTCATTTTGTAGTATCACTCCACTGCTGGGTTCGTTGTTCAGATTCTAGAAGTATGTGATTTACCCACGAGATTCTTTGCCAAGAGGTATGATTATGATATTTTATCCGCTGCGTTATAATACTTTATGTTTTACAAGAAGCAAGGGAAGTTATCATATAAGTTGTTGTTACCAAGATTTAAAACCTCCAAATTTGTACAATTTGCCAAAGACTTTGGAACCTGCCCTTCCAAGTGATTTCCATTGAAGTCCAACGTCTTTAAAGCACAACTTTCTGGAAATGTCCCCAGAATATTACCAGTAAGACTGTTATTGTGCAGATTCAGTACCCCAAGAGTTGCATTATAACTTTCAATCAAACATTGTGATATAGTGCCATTGATTCTATTGTTGGACAAATCAAGAACTTAAAGGTTGCTTGCGTTGCATATTGATTGAGGGATGGGACCAGTGAGGTTATTATTTGAAAGAGAAAAGAAAATAGTGAAAGTTAGGTTTTTGCCAATTTCAGCAGGAATAGAAGAGCTGAAATAATTGCCTGAATAATCCACATAAATAATTGATTCTGGTGGCACTGGGATTTCGCCGTGGAGAAGATTGGAGTGTAGGTCAAGAACAGTAAGATAATTAGGAATAAAATGTGGTCTTTGCATACCCACTAGAAGATTACAAGAAAGATTCAGATACATTAGAGTTCCACTGCCAATGTTCCAAATCCAATTAGGTATTTCCCCAGAAATTTGGTTGTCTGAAAGGTCTAAATAGGTCATTCTTGATTAGTTCATTAGTGGAGGAAATTTTTGCAACTTGCAAGAAACCAATGTTAACATGCCGAGCTGAGGAAAGGAAGACAAGGCAGAATTACTGCCACTTGCATTGATTGACAAACTGTTGTACAAAAGGTCAAGTCTCCCAAGATTTTGCAGCCTTTGAAACCTTTCTAGCTGTAAGGTGCCACTGAAGTTGTTGAAAGAAAGTGAGAGGATATTAATCTTTCCAAAATCAAAGAAGTATGAGAGAATAGGCCCTTCTAGTTTGTTACTACTCAAATCTAGTGTATCCAATGGAGACAAGGATCCATTTAGAAATCCAACAACTTCACCACCAAATTGGTTATGGGAAAGCAGAATTTTCTGCAGAGATCGAAGGGAGAACAGAGACAAGGGAATACTCTCATTGAATGAATTATATGCTAAATTAACATTTACAAGATTTGAGAGGCCTGTAAAGTTACTAGAAGGTACTGAACCTATTAGAGCATTATGAGAGAGATCTATATAGGTGAGATTCTTGGACATCTGAAAGGATGGGATTGGAGCATTAAAGTTGTTAGATGACAAGTCCAAATACACGAGATGACTGAGGTTTGCCATTGAATTTGGAATGGGTCCGCTGAAATTGCAGTCTGAAAGATCTATCCTGCACAGATTTCTTAGGTTACCAATAGAATCTGGTAATCGACCTGAAAAATTCGTGCTGCTGAGAACAATCCTCTGAAAGGATCCATTTTGTAGAAACTCTGGCAAAGAACCCTAAAGCTTTATGTTGTTTGATAATTCTAGGGTCTGTAGTGTTGGTATTTGAAAAATCTTTTCAGGAAATCTTCCATACAAGTTGGAATCACTGAGACTCAAGGCTATCAAATTTGTGAAATTCACAAAGAACTCTGGAACTGGAAGAGATAGATTGTTAGAAACTAGATGGACCTCAGACAAAGATTGAAGCTTCAGAAGATAAGAATCAATAGGTCCTCAAAGATAACAATTGGACAAGCTCAAAACTCGCAGATTAGACAGTGATGACGAAATGGCCTGACCCCAGTCCATCCCCGGGGCTGATATATTTACGCCATCAAGACGGAGCTCTATAAGCCCCGTGAGATTCTGAAGAAGGATTGTTAAATTTGGGTTCTGTAGTTACAGTAACTGAATTCCAGGAAAGTACATAGTAGACAGGTCAAGAGTAACCAACCTCGTTAAGTGCGACAATTTGGGTTCTGTAGTCTGGTGAGGCCCATCGGCCTTAAGATATCTGAAAACAATCTCAGGTGTACCATGGGGTCCCCGGACCCATCAAATCGGTCAATTTGAGGCATCTTGAACTGATCTGGCAGCGTCACGGCTGCGTCCGTATATCCATCCTCGATGTCGGGAATAGACCTGACTCCTTGGGATTTCTTAAACATTTTCTCTAACTTACTCAGCTTCAGCGCTGTAGGGTCCACTTCGAACTCAAAGGGAGAGTCCGGTGCATTGATAGGCGTGGGCGCCTTGGATAGTTGCGGTAGAATCGGGGGCGCAGCTGGCCCGACTAGAATGTCCGTATCTGCCTGGACATTTGGTGTCTCTCCTGGTGTTGGAGCTCCTGGTGGGGGAGGAGCTTGACGTGAAATAGATACTCCAGTTTGCTGCTCTAACCTGGCAATTGTCTCTGCCTGTTGGGCTATGACCACAGCCTGTTGCTTGGCGAATTCTGCTTGATGGACAGCGTCTTGCTGCATGGCTCTCATACTATCCTGGAGTTGGCGCACCATCTCTTCCAAACTCGACATATTGTCCTGATCTAACTGAGTAATCGGTATATCTGTGTCTGCAGTAGGCTCGGTAATCTCAACCCGACTGCTCAAAGATCACTGATCTGGTAGCTGTTGTACTGGTGGTCTGTGCCTGACAGCCTTCTCTAGCCCTGATTACCCTTGAACTGAGTCTCTGACCTGACAAAGTCTTATCAGTACAAATCCAATGTACCCGGCAGATAGTGGAGCCTTCTGAAGCTATGGTTCCAAGACTACCCCTAGCAAAAGGGAAAACAGACAGCATCTCAGCTCAACTTCACCAAAACAGATACGAGCAGAGCTGAACGACTATGTTCTATTACTGATCACTGTTCCCCGAAATCACTACCCCAAAACTGATACCCTCAGGTAAAACTGATCCCCCCCAAACACTGATGCCCACAGGCCTGATGCCCAAACGCGCAAACTGATATATGTGTTCCTGTAGAGATACACTCTAAAAGCACATAACAGGTAAAGGAGAACCAATACACCCCTATGTTAGGGTAGGGTTTCCCTGTCCTATTTTTGTCAAGAGCTAGGGTTTCACTACGCACACAGCGGTTTCAAACAACCTACGATCGGGTGAGCAACCTATCCTAGTTTGGAATGGTCACTATGGATTTCGATATGCACTAGGTCGAATGGTCGAAAAGGGTGCCCCAGTAAAACCGGGGTTTGTGTTCCCATGCTGTCAGAGCCCATAACCGGTCAGCCTTATGGTCATGCCTTGACAAGACAAGCCTCCGGCAAACCGTTCAGGAATGGCAGATGGCAAACACTGTGTTCCTAGGAGCACCAATGCACATGCAATGCAAAGAAACACATAAGCGTAGTCAAAACAGGATATCACGCGTTCGAGTCAAACTCTCTAAAATCCCCAGCAGAGTCGCCAGAAACTGTAGACGTCCCCCGAACGCCCCGGGAGGGTTAAGTCCCGTTCCGTTCATATTGGGGTCACTACAGTTCGGACTCGATTTGTGTCGGTTCTAAATCTGAACCAAAGAGTCCAAATCCGGCAAATCGTTGGAGAAAATAGATTTTTGAAAAGTAGTGCCAAACATGGACTGCTTTGCCAGATTGCAGAGTCGCCACCTAAATATTTTAAAATGAGAAATTTAGGAAACCCTGACTCGGTGCCGAAGGCCACATGTCCGTCATCACCAAAGTGGTCTTGGCTCAGGAGCTTGGGTACAATCGGGGAAGGTCAGCTATGAGCACCCCCTTTCGCCCGGTCCAAAGACCGGCCTCTACTAACCGTGATATCCGATTTTGAAAACATCATGTACTCTTATTCCAATTATTAACCTAGATTTACTATGTGATGCGCACAACACAAAAGTATAGACTAGATTGCCTAACTTGGAAATAAACATTGCATATCCGTCTTGTCTCGAAAAACGTGTTAGGTTTTGCTACTTGCAAGTAGGCTAAAATATGGATTTCAAATGAGTTTTCCCAACTCAGGCAATCTAACCTTCACCCACAGGCATTCAAACAGTAATATCACATAAGCATTTAGCCGCATGGCAGGCATACTGTCATGTTAACATTCACACGCATGCGACATGCTAAAGCATAAAACTTACATCGTACTCCGTGCCAAAACAATAAACTAGTTAGCAAATATGCATGTCCTAGTTCATGTTAAGTGGCTAATGCAACACAAGCAAGGATGCAATTTAGAATAGGCTCGGCTAACCCTAAACATGGCACATGAAATACAGCAACTACCACGTATTCAATTTGGAATTGAAAGTACGATGCAGTTTGCATGATGTGCCGAGCCCGATGCATGTAAACAAATGCATGAATGCACGCATGCGATAGCATAAGGTATGCTAATTTAGATGTGCCTTAATCTACCATCGAAAGCGGGTAAATAAAAGGGAGAAAGAAATGGGGGTTGGAAGACATACACCTACTCACCCACACTTATTACAATTTGCCCTCGCTTGGAGGGACCGAATAATAATACAGAACCGAATAACTGACTAACTACGCAAGCTAATTAATTATTACAAATTAACTAAATTAATCAAATAAATTAATTAATCTAATTAAACAGTGAATCGCCTCGGGATGAGGGCCAAATGCATCGCGCGCTCGGAACTGGCTCGGAACCGCACTGCCATGCACGGATTGTCTCTGTTTCCCCTGCTATCCTCCTCTGAAAATTGCCAAAGTCCCAGGAGTGCCTCTCAGGGCACTAGGGAGTACCACCGGCTGGGGTAGAGGACCACCGGCTGAAGAAGGAGGCCATCGGCACTAGACGAAGTTATCGGCTGGCAATTGACTGTCGGTCGGCACTAAATAGTGCCGGCCGGCACTTAACACCTGCAAAACCTGCAACCCATAGCAGCAGAGGACAACAACATGCATGGCAATGGGATTCAAGATATTTATGCACTACACACACCCCTTATCATGATATTGACTCAAAAGGGCATGTGCCTCGATTCCCGGACCACCAATCGCGCATTTCTATGCATGATGGCCCTAAGAACCAAGAATGCAACTTTGATTTCAAATTCATGCAATGCAAACAAGCAAACAAGGGTGCTCAACCTCTATCATACTTCACCTCAAGAGGCCAAACATGCACAATACAAATGCAACCCTAAACATGTCAACTAGGCATGCAACATGGACTATACCATATGTTCATGCAAAGGGTTCAAGCAAGCATGCGAGGTAAGCATGCAAACCAATGGAATGATGGTCTTATACATGAATTAGGCAACTCAAATAGTCCTAAAATCAGTGGCCAAAATGCTAAGTCAATAGGGGCCAAACACATATGCACACATGCACGAGTTAAGGCGCCAATACTTAAGCACAACAAACAACCCTTAAGCACACTTAAAGGGGTACAACAATGGACTACTAGCATGCATATAAAGCTCTGAAAATCATGCTAAACATGGTGCCAAACCAAGCAACAAAGTACACAAAACATGCGCACATAGGTCCAACATTCAAAGCAAGTCAATGGGGCATTGAACTATACTTATACAAAACAAATATGGCATGCATTAAATAACTAAAAATAGGTTTTTAGCATGTTAAAACAAAGCCAAATGGCTGCTTAGATGGCACCTAAGAGGCTTGAAATCAAAGGCATGCATTAAGACCAAAACATGGACCATGCAACACATGCTTTCAAAGCATTAAAGAGGCAACTAAGGTAAGCATACAAGCATACCAAAGGGACTGAAATAGCATGCTAGATGGTTCCAAACCATCAAAACAAAGTAAGCAACACATGCTACACATGCATACTCAAAGGCTAACAAGCCTAAAATGCAAAGGGGCTATATAATGCATGCCAAGATCAACCCAAATGACTATGGACAGAGCTAAAACATGTCAAAATAAGCACAAAACATTCACAAATGCAAGCCTAAAACATGCTCAAATTAGGGCTAACAACCTAGGCATGTTAAGGGACTAAAGAGGCATTACAAAGCAACTATGCAAAGCATGCAAGGAGTGCTAAAACCAACTTAAAAGCAAGTTAAATCATGGCATAATAAGCATGAAATGCAGCCAAGACATGCTCAAAACACAACCAAACATGGTGCTCCTTTGGAGGCCAAAACTTGCCCTTTTCAAGGACATCAAGGAGAGAGGGTGGTCCTCTCCTTCTTGAGACTCTAAGGTATCATCTTCACCACTGAAATCCCTCAAGATTTCAGTGGTGAAGAGATCCTAACACCAAAGTCTCGGATCTCTCACAAAATAGCACAAAATGAGGCCTTTTCAAGGCCTAAGGGTGGTCAAACTTACCCAAACCACCAAGCACTCTTAATAAACAATAAAGAGGCTTAAAAAAAAAAACTTTTATGTGTTATAGACTAAGCACAAAAACTGTTTTAAACTAGGCAAAAATGGAGTGCAAAAATGGGGTAAATAAAGTAAGTTGGCTCACCCTTGTAGACTTCTTCACAAAGGTTGGAGTTGTTGGTTCCTTGAGGTCCAAACCAGTCAAGAACTTCAAGAACAAGCCCTTAGCACCTCAGTTCCAAGAGGAAGGTGAAACACTAGGTGTTGATGTGCAATAGTAAGGCACAAACACCTAGTGCACAAAATAAGCAAGGAAAAGAGAGATAGAATAGATATAGGATTTCTACCCTAAACCAGAGCTTCTCTCCTGTCTAAAAATGGCTAAGTCTCTCAAGAACTTCCCCCCTTTTTTGCCAAGAGAAGAGCCTTCTCTTGTATAGGCACAAAACTTACAAGTTAAGTCACCAAAGGGGCTCATCCCTCTATACACGTGTATAGAGGGGAAACAAATGCAAGAAAGCTGTCTGAAAATATCTCCAAAAACAGCTGTAAAGTAGTCGGCAGGGCAAAATGGTCATTTTGCCAAAAATAGTGCCGACCGGCACAATATAGTGCCGGTGGCAACTACAGCCAGCCGGTGGTGTGTGGGGACGCCTCACAAGGCATGCCTTGCCCCTCCAAGGCAAAGCACAAGTGTTTGGTGCAAAACCAGACACAAAACGATCTAGTTCGGAGGTCCTGAGGCAAGGCGCACGAGCCGAGAACTCCGGGAACTCCAAACAAACACGAACATGGATAATCACCGGGTGTTCAAGTGGTGACATCCAAGTCTTGAGGACGGTCAAAAATGGGGTGTCTACACCAAGTCACCGACACTCCAGATTATCCATGATGGAGTTAGGTTTTGTTGTAGTTTTCATGTGCATTCATTCTATATTGAGTTGTGCAACTCGGCTCCTCGGCCATCATGCATCGAGATGCGTGATTGGTGGCACGAGGATCGAGGCATGCATATATTTGTGAAATACATTGCTATGCCACTTTCCTGCTCTCTGTTGCAGCAAAATGAAGAATCAGTAACTTTTCGGAGCTTGGAATGCATTTCGAGAAAAGGTATAAACAGAGGCTAATTGGGGCATCCCAGTGGATTTCCGCGCGAAGGCAGCCCTAGCATACATCATCGATCAGAATTAAGGCAGTCCCTGGCTTGCATGCCAGTTTTACCGCTTTCTTAGTTAATTAATTAGGAATTTGTACATCATTTGGACTGTATTATTGGGACTACTATTCTTTTATTCGGGATTGTATATTTATTCGGACCCTCTGCACGAGGGCATAATTGTAATAAGTGTGGGTGAGTGTGATGTATGTCTTCCAACCCCACGTCTTTCGTCCCTTTTATTTACCTGCTTATGATGGTTAGATATAAGGCATATTTCAATTAGCATACAGTATGACAGCATGTTTGCATCATTCATCTGTTTTGCACGCACCGGGCTCGGCGCATCATACAAACTGCATTTGTATTTCAATTCCAAATTGAATACGTGTTAGTTGTAGCATTCTATATGCCATGTTTAGAATAGCCGAGCCTGCTATAGTTGCATCTTTGCATGTGTTGCACTAGGCATTGCTGTATACTTAGGATCATGCAATGAGCTTCTGTTTTGGCTTAGAGTACTCGGTGAGTTTTACGCTTTAGCATCCTTGCATGCGTGTGAGTGTTGCCATGAATAGCATGCTTACCATGAGGCTACGTGCTTATGTGATATAACTGCCTTGAATACCTGTGGGTGGAGGTTGGGTTACTTGGATTGGACAATTCATCAAATGTTTGTTTTAAGCCCACTAGATAGTGGCAAAATCATGTTTTTCTAAGCCCACCCGAGGGTGGCAAATCCACGTCTTAGCCTACCTGCGGGTAGCACCATCAAACCATTTTCAAAAACAAACATGAAGTGTTTTGTTCCAATTTAGGCGGCTCAGTCTATACTTGTATGCTGTGCGCATCACATAGTAACCTAGGCTAATAACCAGAGTAAGAACGCACAATGTTTTCAAAAATAGATATCATGATTAGTAGAGGCCGGTTTTTGACCGGGCGAGCGGGGGTGCTCACGAAGTGACCTTTCCTAATCGTACCCAAGTTCCTGAGCCGAGGCAACTTTGGTGATGATGGACACGTGGCCTTTGGCACCGAGTCAGGGTTTCCTAAATTTCCCATTAAAAAAACATTTAGGTGGCGACTCTGTATCTAGCAAAGCAGTCCATGTTTGGCACTTCTTTCAAAAATCTGTTTTCAAAATCGATTTGCCGGATTTGGACTCTTTGGTTCAAGATTAAGAACCGTGACATTTGAGTCCTTGAACTATAGTAGACCCGATATCGAACCAGAACGGGGGGGGGGACTTGCACTCCTCGCCCGGGATGCGTTCGGGGACGTCTACATCGGGTTATCATGTTGCTTTAAAAAAGAAAGAAAAAGAGCTCATTCACAGACCGTCTTCATCTTTCCAGCTCCCTAAGAACTTTTGGAAATTCATTTGGTCTGTAAATGTCCCTTCGAAAATCCGTCATTTTTGGTGGAGAATGTATAAGAATGTGCTAGCTACGAAGGAAAATCTGTTCAAAAGGAAATGTGCAGAGTCTAACTATTGCCCTATTTGCAACAAGCAGCTAGAATCGGTAGAGCACCTTCTATTTGAGTGTGATTGGGTTAGACCAGTGTGGTTCGGGTGTGAGTTTGGTTATAAAGTTTCTTGGTCAGAGACTTATTCAATTTTGAAGCGGTCCTGTAAAATAATAGAGTATTTCAATGATAGCAAGGAGTATAATATCTTCTTCAGCTGAATTGCCTGGATCTGTTGGTTTATTTGGAAAGACTACAATGATTTTGTTTTCTCTTAAAAACCAGTTGATCCGATCTCCACGTTGCATCGAGCAGGGAAGGCAAAGAAGGAATTTGATACAAGGAACAACTCGCATGGGGCTAATCAAAGTCACAGTTTTAGAAGCAACCATCAACGTGAAGCCAATTGAAGACGTCCAGCTGTTGGAAAGTTTAAGATAAATTGTGATATGGCTATTCAAAAAGGCACAGATCGAGCATCAATTGCTATCATTCTTCGGGATTTGAATGGTAGGCTGCTGGATGGTTTGGTCAAAAAAACTGTGTTCTTCTTCTCTCCAATGTGAGGCCCTCGCATGTCGGCTAGCATGTCAGTTAGCTCTAACTCGCAACCTTTCGGGGATGGAAATTGAAGGAGATTACAAGTCTGTTATTCAGCTAAGTGTATCTGAACTTGATCCTCCATGGAAATGTGGTGCTATTTTTTTCGACATCAAACAGATTGTTGATCGTTTAAACTTGTTGTTTTCTTGGAGTCCTAGAGCAACAAACAAAGCAGTGCATTGGGTGGCCCAGGCTTCTCTCAGGAATGCTCTTCTCATAGACTAGATTTCTTGTCCTCATTTGGCTCTTACTTTTTTTTACGTTTGGCCTAGTTTGTGTTGCTTTGGTTGTGTTTTCTGGGCGTTTTCCTCTGATCAAAAAAATAACAAATAGTAAGTATGTTTGTAACAAATAGTAAGTTAGCATCATTTTTTTAATTTCAAAATTAATCAAAACTACTCTACTTTTTAGAAAACCACCTTACTTTTTCTACCTAGTTTTACTATTTACTCATCCAATGGTTAGGATTCATCCTATCTAAATCTAACAATGGTCCATATCTTTTTATGTACCACACATGAAAACCACTTTCATGTATTGTAGAATTTTCCCCGTTCCATACCAAGGTCCAGGTCTAGGTCGTCTTCTCTTAATTAATTATAAAAAAAAAAAATGAAAAAAAAAAAAAACAAATGGCCATTATCTTTCTTTTGATTTAGCTTTGGTGAAATGCTTAGAAACAAATTAAAGCTTAGAGGAATGTTGAAACAAATGACTGAATTAGGGACACAGTACATAAATAAAATCTACTCTCCGTGACAATACTGTTGAATTGTGGAGTGCAGACTAGGTGTAGAGATCATAAGCCTTTAGGTCATATTTATTTGAATAAATTAGATTAGATGATATTAACACTTATAGGACTATTAATCTTGAGATTATCATATATTATACTTATGTATAGATTCTATAATAAGTGGATTTATTGTCAAATAGCTCTTATTGGAAAAATTTGTCATAAAAAAAGTCACTAATTGTAAGTTTTAGCGAGAATTTATAAAAATCATGACAAAAAAAATTACTAATTGTCAATTTTTAGTGACGTATGAAAAAAATTATTTTTAGTTACAATTTTACTAAGATTTATTTTTAATAGGACTTGATGGGAATTAATTTATATTTGGATTGGTCTAATATTATGAAGAATGATTAACAAATAAATTTTGTAATCTAATCCATTAGTCTGATTCTTTTTTTAATCTCCTATCTTGTATTTCATCCTTCTTAAGATTTAATAGTCACTATATGAGGATACTATGTACGGATAGACTATTTAAACCAAATGAGGACTCATATAAATAGAATCTCTAGCCAAAATTATATTTGAATAACATTTCTACGTACTAATTTGCATTACCTAGTTATTTCTAACAAGTTAACAATCTTCAAAGAAACATAAAATTAGAACTTAAGATTGAATTTGATTTAAGATGAAAAGTGATGCAAAGCATACAAAAGATTAAAAAATTAAAATTCTCCGTTTACTTAGCATCAAAATGGTAAAACAAATGTAGAAAGTTAATTCTATTTTATTTTTTTAACAAATCATATTATCGTGATATAGGTAAAAAATACACCCCAAAAAAATATTGTGAAACTAGCCAATTAATTTCATCACCAAATCCCAAGAGTTTGGCAGAGTGGATTGTTGTATATATTGTGTAATTAAATAAAAACAAATAGATTCATAACTGATAATTGAAATTTCAGAATAAGAACATGTTGGAATTTACAGCAATTCATAATAAAATAAAATAACAAAGCAAAGCAAACTGAAACCTGTACTAGATAGTATCCTTAAAATAGATTCACCGCCTCACCGGTTGGGTGCTGGAGGTTGTTCGACGTTTGGCTCTCAGGATACGACGATTAGACCAGCTATAACAATGCACCGACTGAGTAATACGACGGTTAGACCAGCTATAGTAATGCACTGACTGAGTAGTTTCGGCGAACAGAACTTTGCAGCACTCTCTCACAGGAGGAATATAATATACAAACTAGAAAAAAAAACTTTTGAAGACAAGAAGAATAAATTTCCTGCGTAATGAAAATGAAGAAGAGGGCCTCCTTTTATACACATGGAGGAAAAGAGGAAAAAACTTCTGCCATCAAGGCCCATCACAAATGCAAAAATGAATTTTGTATTAAACCTGCTGGAATAATTCATCATCATTATAGAGGAGTTATCAGCTCTATTATAGACATGAGTTTTGTGTATAATTTCCTACAGTCCACAAAGATTAAGATGGGTGGGTCAAGCCCAACCCTCACACTCAATCCATTAAGCCCAAGCCTAAGATCCACGACCCACAGATCACAGACCTGGCCCAGTCCGGGCCGGCAGACAATGCTCGCGTGTGGCAATTTTTTCATAACCAACTTGGACCAT